>OVBL01000903.1:0-79513 GCA_900406555.1 Pseudoturritis turrita | reverse complement strand
GATGGGTTGATTCCTAGGGGTTGTAAAACTTCTTCATCGTTTGAGTGTTATCACCCTTGCAGAATCTAGGATTTTCTCAGTTTCCCTGGAAGACTACCAACTTGTCTCTTTACACCTTCTGCAGTTTGAGCAACTTGTACTTTGATGTTCTTTACATGATTATAGAGATAAAAAAACTTCTCATAAATCCCTCATCCTTCCTATTGAGATGATCATATATGCTGTCCACTTTAAAACCGAGGTTTTGGATGTTTACGATGTTTTGCTTCTGTCCTTCTATAACTTGTTGATGATTTTCAATAAGCTGTTGCTGATTCTCCATTAGATGCTGCATCATAACCACGTGGTCTTGATCTAGAATAGGAGTTTGAAAACTCGGCTGAATGTTTCCTCGGTTGAAGTTGTTATTTTCTGGTTTTGTTGGAAACTTTTGACACCACCAATGTAGTTGATTTCTCGTTGCTACTCATGGAAACCATCGCTTAGACACTCTTGATAAGCCTTACCATCAGTCTCTACCATATTCTCACATAGGTGCACACCACTTGGTTGACTTTTGAGAAGTCGAGCAACCATCATTTTAAGCTCAAGTAGTTGCGTGGATTCTGATTTTTCTGTGATGTCTCCCACGTTTTTCTCATAGACTGGACCTGAATTCTTATTGCTTGCAGCCAACTTATCAATGAGAATGTTAGCTTGAAAAACGATATTAGTCATGAAGTCCCCTTGACTTGCAGTGTTGAGTGCCATTTTGAATTTCTCATCGACTCCTTTATAGAAAATGTTTAACAAATTCAGCTCATTAAAACCATAGTGATGGTATTCTCTCTGATACTCCTTGAAATGATCTACAACCCCATAGAATGATTCATTTGATCCTTGTTGAAACTATGAGATTTTCCTTCTCATTTTCCAGTCTCTCTTTTGGGTAGAATTGCTTCAAAAAGGCTCGCTTGTACTCGTTCCAAGTAGTGATTGATCCTACTAGAAGAAACTTACTTCACTTGTAGGCTTTCTGAACCAAAGAGAATGAGAATAACATGCACTTCAAATAGTCTCCAGGAACTTCATCGGATCTCCTTGTACTGCAGATTTCTTCGAACTTTTCGATATGATCAATGGGGTGTTCTTCATCTGAGCCACGAAACTGATGTTGCTCGACCAAAGCAATGAGCTTTGACCTGATCTTAAACTCTCCTGGAGGTGGTGAAGGGCATATTGGTTTTCGCTTTCTGAAGAAGAAATCCAACGAATCGAATTCTCCAATTGTGCAGTGTTGAGGATCCATATTTATATGTGCCAAAAGGGCTTGTTCAGATTTTTTTGTCTCTTAGTCAAGAGGACTTGAAACACACAAAGATAGCGAAAAGTATTGAAATTAGTAAAATTGAAAAATAAATAAATAAATAAATACGTACCTTAGACTAAACTCTTGTCCGAAACTCGTAGACAATTTGAATTGGTCCCCGACAATGTCGCTAAAAAGTTGATATCTCAGAGTTTTAACCCTGAAATAATCCTGCAAGTGCACATGCAAATGCAGTAGTACTTAGGGGTCGAACCACTGAGGACTGGAAATATGTTACGCTATGAATTTATAAGACTCAAATTAAGCTAAAAAAAAAAAAATTGGGTTTTAGATTTTTGATAAACGAATTAAAAAGAACAAAGAAATAAAATAAAAACAAATAAAATAAATGATAGAGAAGTTAGGTATTAGGTAATTCGCATAAATACATAAAAACACAAGATATATATCGATTTAGGGATTTAATCAGATTAGAACTCAAATCTCAAATAGTTTAATTGACCTACTTCCATAGTGCTAATTACTATATCTAAATAACCTAAATTACGCAACTCCCGCATGTAATCAAGTAGTTAAACATGAATTAACAGTCCAAGTTAGATATGTTCACAAAGCTCCATAACTCAACTCCCGCAGGTTATGGTGCTTTGCTCATCCAAATTTGTTCAAGTAATTTAACAATACTTTCAGTGAGTATATTACACTAAGAGCAGTAGCTAGATTGTCAATCAAGCAATAAGCAATAAACACAAATTTAGATGAAGAACTCTATCAATAATCCCAAATCTAGCAACTTAATGATCAATCCATGAATTCCCTTTGAAAACCCTTAAACCCAACAAGTAAATTACTCAATCGTGCTTAAGAACAGTAATCAAAGAGATGAAAAGAGATTCATAATCATTAAACTTAATAAGAAACAAGAGGGTTTAGAAATCTTCTCTATATAGAGATACAAATGTGAGATTTTCTTCCTTGAAACTCTTGAATCAAAATATATGAAGAACAAAGAAAAGGGGCACGAAATCCTCTAAGAGATGATGTTGCTGTAGTTATGTTTAGTGAATTTCGTGGCTTATATCTAACAAGATGCTAAAAACAAGTATATATAGATCTAGGGTCATGATTAGGGTTTAACTTTAGGATAAAAGAGACTTTCCATGCTTGAATAGGGTTGAATTGGGCAGGAAATCTTGACCAAATAGAATGCATCGGTCTGGAGCATCGGTCAAAACCCCGTGACCAATACTGGGACAATTCTGCACATGCTTCAGTTTCGAACCAGACGGACATGTTTCAGTAAATCGGAGGTAACTCTTTGATCACAGCTCTAAATGACTTGAAACCATATACAATAGAAAGATAACTCAATTATCTATCTCTTGACTAAACTTCATCCAATTCCAAGTTGGTTAAGGCTTCCAACGAAGAGTAAACTTCTGATGCATCTGTTATATCCAACTTGGAAAATTGCATATCTTGTGAATATTGTGACTTGGATGGTTCCTTGACTTGTGGAATGGCTGTAGCATGGTTAACACATATTTTGGTCGGTTTTTGCATCCTTTTTATGATTTAACCTATTAAAACTTCAAAAGCTACATATACGAGAAAACTAGCTCTTTTGATGTAAAACCATTATAAAATAGTTAAATAAAATAGTAAAATATATAATAAAAGTAATAAAATATAGAGTATATCAATCGCCAATGTACCTGGCAGAATATTGCCACACTCTCAGGGCCATCTCTTGCCCCAGGAAGTGGTAATTACTTCTGGGACCCGTCATCCGCCCCGGAGACGATGCTTCCCTGGCAAGGCAAGAAGCGCTTCAGGTTTCCTGGGACCGGTTGAGTTGTTGGTCGCATATTCGACCTTGCAACTGAAGGTGGTACACCCTCAGCTCGCTGTTCACACCTTGGCGATCCAACCCCAGTCGAACGTTCTCTGCCATATTGTACATGAGGTCGTGCATTCGGCCGAGCCTTCATCCACATCATTAACCTCAGACTCAAGGGTATCACATTGATTCACCTACGTTCTACTTTGACAGCATGGCTAGACAGGGATACTGGCCTACCTCTAAGCACCCAGATGTCCGTCCGGAGGGAATTAACCAATCTCCGTTCTGCCTCTAAGCAATCTTTAAGATACGCAATATCATAGCGCAACCCCGCCTTTGAAATGGGCCTTCCACTCTTGGAGGAGTCACCCAAGCATCGACCGGTGCAGGCTGGAATGGCACAGCAAAGACAAAATGCCTCCTTAGCCGCTCTCTCCTCCTGGCATCGGGACCACGCTAAGGCGTCTCGAAGGTATGCCACAGAATCGATGGCTTGCACCAGGGAGCCAATGGTGCAATTGACAACCTGATGATGATCTCCCAGCCGGAGACACGGTGTCGACGTCAGGAGATGGACCATGGTCTCCTCTCTCAGGATCAGGATCGTAGCACCTAGATCCAAGAGGAGAACTTTGTGGGGATTGAAAAACTCGAGAGGGAAGCTATGGCTAAGGACCTCTAGAGAGTACGTAGCTGTAGAGGGGGAAGGCCTACCTCTCCCCATTGGAGAAGGGAGGGAACTGTCTCGGCAAGTACATATTTGGGCCGCAAGGCCATCATCAAGGATGGATTCACGACCCACTTGAAGAGTACATAGTCGGTTGGTAAGAGTCTGATCATGACCCTGTTGGGGTCAGATTCCACCTCTTGAGAATCAACAGTTAAAAAAACGACTAAGTATGGAGAAATGCTAGCAGCTGTTCCCGAACTGTGAAGAGAAGAGTTGGATCGGGTTTCCCCTAAGTGAAGGAGTTGGATCGGGTTTCCCGAACCGTGAAGGAGAGTTGGATGGATTTCTCCGAACCGTGAAGAGAAGAGTTGGATTGGTTTTCCCCGAACCGTGAAGATAAGAGTTGGATCGGGTTTCCCCTAAGTGAAGGAGTTGGATCGGGTTTCTCCGAACCGTGAAGAGAAGAGTTGGATCGGTTTTCCCCTAAGTGAAGGAGTTGGATCGGTTTTCCCCTAAGTGAAGGAGTTGGATCAGGTTTCCCCGAACTGTAAAGAGAAGAGTTGGATCGGGTTTCCCCTAAGTGAAGGAGTTGGATCGGGTTTCCCCAAACTGTGAAGAGAAGAGTTGGATCGGGTTTCTCCTAAGTGAAGGAGTTGGATCGGTTTCCCCGAACCGTGAAGAGAAGAGTTGGATCGGTTTTCTCCGAACCGCGAAGAGAAGAGTTGGATCGGGTTTTCCCCTAACCGTAGTAGGGGAAGGTTGCGCGAGAACCCCCAAACCATGGGCAATTGGTTCGGGCACTGGTCTCAATTGAAGACAAGACGGGTCAGGTTTGAAGACAACCGTCGATACCCGAGCCGTGAACCATGGTGTCACCCGAGCCGTGAGCTATGGTGTCACCCGAGCCATGGTTCAACGATAAAAGATTTGGGCCGAGATGACGAGCCCACAAATTTAAGCCCACAAAAGAGATGACAAGGTTAAAGCCCATGAATGAAAGTCCATAGTGGTAGCCGACTTTGTTAAAAGGAAATCCCTGGAAATTAGGAGATCTTCCTTCTCTTTAGGGAGGAACTTGGCCGACTGATTTTTAGTATATATACTCATGTAAACCCTACGAAAAGGGGATCCGCAATTTACCTGGCAGAACTCTGTACTTTTGCTCTTATACAAAAAAGCTTTCTAAACAGCTTAATAAAAACACCATCTTTGGATCTTCGTTTGTGTTTTTGGTGGTTTTTACTCAGAAATTTCGGATCTCGCTAAAAGACATAACGAATTCAATTGGCGTGGATTTATACTCCACAATTTGGCGCTAGAAGGAGGGGATTTTGAAATTTTCTTACACCGAAGAACCACCACAAAACCAATCTGAGGACGATGACCAACGACGGAGACGATAGCGCAGCTGACACCAGAAACGTCGGCGCGGAGGATCAGGCGAACCAATCCAAAGACGCTGGGGAGACTTCGACAACGCTCATGGAGATGAAAGCCATGCTGGAGACACTGCTCAAAAAGGCGGAGGAGCAGGACAAGTTGAACAACGCAATGACGGGCGAGCTGAAGGCCCTTACAACGGCAAGTCGAACCCGAGGCACGGGATCAGGTCTGGATCCAGCAAGACGAGTCGGGAGGCATCTCAACCCGACGGCCCTGGACTTCACGACTCCGCTCAACCCACCGAGGACCCGAGGAAGACTGCCACTACTACACCAAAGCTCAGCAAACCTAGCCTTAAGAGTCCAAGGGGCAGACGACACGCCAATCGAAGAGGAGCCTGCACCAATCATCAATCTAGAGGAGGAGAACCGAATGGAGCAAAACATGGAGAGCAATGACAATCCTGAACACCTAGCAACTGGTCAAACCCGAACCGAAAGACGCGAGGCCATCCCCGAAGGAGATCAAGAGCTGACCGACGAAGAGGAGAACATACTCTGGGCTGAGCAAGCACAGATGAACGAAGAGCGCCGAGCAGGAGTCAGAGCCCAAAAAGAAGAGATGGCTATGATGCGAGCAGATATGGATCGAGCAGATGCCGACATAAAAGCCGTCCGGTCCATGATGCACAAAGCAACTAGCAAGGTGCCAGAGATAGATCGTGTACTGGAGGAAGCACAGAACACCCCGTTCACAGCACGGATAACTAGCACGAGAATTTTGGACCCTGGCAAGATGAAAGTCCCGATCTATGAAGAAAAGACCGATCCGAAGGAGCATCTGACGGCCTTCACTATAGCCATGGGACGCTCGAATTTCAAGGAAAACGAGAGAGACGCCGGACAATGCTTCTCTTCGTGGAGCATCTTAAGGGACCGGCGCTCCAGTGGTTCTCAAGACTCGAGCGGAATTCCATCAACAGCTATAACCAACTATCTGCGGCATTCTTGAAACATTATTCCATCTTCATGGATCCCGGAACGTCTGATGCCGACCTGTGGACCCTAGCTCAAGGGCAGAACGAAACACTCCGGAGTTTCGTTGGAAGGTTTAAAGCTGTTATGTCAAAAGTGGAAGGCCTGAGCGACAAAGCAGCCCTACTAGCCCTGAAGCGAGCACTCTGGTTCAATTCCGATTTTCGCAAAGAAATCGCGCTGAACACCCCCACGACAATACAGGACGCTATGCATCGAGCCGCATACTTCATCACCGAAGAAGAAGAGATGAAAATCCTAACCGAGAAGTACGGGAAGGCCAAGACAACGAACCATCCTCCTCAAGTTTCA
This sequence comes from Pseudoturritis turrita, assembly GCA_900406555.1. Taxonomy (NCBI): domain Eukaryota; kingdom Viridiplantae; phylum Streptophyta; class Magnoliopsida; order Brassicales; family Brassicaceae; genus Pseudoturritis; species Pseudoturritis turrita. Next base: position 72,962 of record OVBL01000903.1, on the reverse strand, counting down.
GCCCCTTCCAACACTAGGAAGAACAACCAAGGCTCCGGCTATATCCAACACGAGGGAGGCTTTCGAGGAGTTCATAACTATCAAATTGACGCTCCTGGATTCGGTCGAGCAAGAGACCGAGGCCGTGGAAGAAGCTCATGGAGCACATGGACCAAAAACGACAGTTCCTATGACGAGACGGCCTACTTCGAACACCACCACATCTACAGACATTCCACCGCGAACTGTCGAATTCTAGGCTTGAAGCTTGCTAAAAAATTAGCAGCCGGCGAGCTTGGAGGAAACATCAGCCTCAAGGATTTCAAGATGGATGTAAACACATACAAACCCGACCTGACAAAAGAAGATCGCACCAAGCGCGATAGAAGGGATGACGAAACGCCGCCCTCTGGATCAAGCAGAAGAAGGATTAGCATGATAATGGGAGGATCCCACTATTGTTCAGATACCGTCTCATCAATCAAAGCGTTCCAACGAAGGGCAGACGTCAGCATCAACTGGTCTAAACCATCTAAGTTTCTAAACGACGTGATATCATTCGAGGAAAGAGAAACGATCGGAATCGACAGACCTCATGATGACCCTCTCGTGATCGAGTTGATCATCAACGACTGCGATGTGGCACGCGTATTGGTAGACACTGGGAGCACCGTGGACGTAATCTTCCTCGAAACTCTCAGAAGAATGAATGTGGACCGGTCCGAAGTGATATCTATTCCCAAACCCTTAACAGGATTCTCTGGAGAAACCACCATGACTATCGGAACAATCAAACCACTACAAGAAAACAGAGCATGAGAGACTCCCTAAACGGTCCCAAAATGGTCACTAATCTGCAATAAGCGACTGATTTGAGACTAAAAAAAGTAGTCGCTAAATTTTAGTCGCTAATTGAAACAGTCGCAAATTAGTCGCGTACTACAGACTATTTTGTGACTACTAAACTTAGTCATACATAAGCGACTACTTTGAGACAACATTTAGTAGTCGTATATTAAAGACTAAATAGTGACAGATGTTGGTAGTCGTATTTTTGAGACTAATTTGTAACTGCCATTGTAGTCATAGATGTGCGACTTTTTTGAGACTGATAAGTTAGAAGCTATTTCTAATTTTCAACAATGAAAACATTAATTCCCACTTTTTGTAATTTACCGCATTGTTTTCTTGCGAGAACAAAAAAATGAAAGAAAGATAATCCTAAATGGAACATAATGTGTGTTCTTTAATCACAAAATGGAAGAGAAAGATGATTTTAATTAGACAAAAACTCCATCTTCATCTTCAAAGCTCGGATTCAAAAGTCTGTAACTTAAAGCCAGCTCCTTGTATAGTCTCCAGCAAGCTTGATGCCATTTCTGTTGCTTGAACCGTTGTCTGCTTTGAAAGCTTCACACACACACATTGAACATCAGAGACCATAACATAAGCTAGATTCAAACACCAAACATATAGATGTTGTTATGAGCTTGATCCAGTAGTAACAGAACCAATCCTATAAAGGCCTTAAACATTTCAAGGTTCAGGCCTGATCCGATTTTGTTATGCCGCCCTAGAGACCAACCCCGAGGTAAACAGCCAAAATGTAAACCAAAATGACATACTTGACTGGTTCAGGGATATAACATCTCTGATCACACATATCACAAAATCTGTTCCTTATCTATATATATATATCCTACACATATATGTGTATGTATGTGCTTAAGCATGTAAAGGCAATGTATCAAGAGAATGTTGGATGTAAATATTACCTCGACGACGGCAACACCTTCAGAAATATGAACCTTTAAATTTGAAACTCCATTGATACCCTGAAAGAACAAACAAGATTGGCTATTGGCTTTTATTCACTGTTTTTGAAAGCTAAAGGGTAAACACAGAAACTTTGAGTTTAACACAACTACAGAGATTGGATTGAATCTAAACAAGTAATCAAAAGGAAATTTATAATCCAAGATAACAGATACATTCACAAGGATTATCGTCGCGCTCCATAAAGATTTGCTAGTTAAAGGAGAGATTTTAAAGCAAAGTATTACCTGTAAGGCCTTTGTTACATTAGGAATAGCTGCTTCGTTCAATGTTCCATCAGCCTTCAAAATCGACCAAAAAAGCCAACAATTATCATACTCAATTTGAGGCCACATTTGAAATTGCAACAGAGTAGTACTTATAGGATTTGAAGACAATTCATATATACCATTGTGCAATTATGTTCGGTACTAAGACTTGATATAACCATGAATCAATCGAACTAGACTAATGTAACTAACTAACCAATCCGTAAATGGAGATTGAGGATGATAATGACACAAATTCACTAGACCAATTAATCAAAAAAGAAGACGAAGAAGAGAGTGATGTGCCTGAAAAAACATGGTGAGCATGTCTGAAGGAGAGACAGGCACAGAGACAGTCTCTTGATGTTGTTGTTGTTGCTCTTCCTCTGCAATTGCAATACCTTCTCCTCCTTCTCCAACCGACGAAAGCTTTCTTAACCCGAAGCGATTCTGTTTCATAAACCCAGCAAAACTGCAAATTCTGCTATTTCCGATTGGTCTGGTTCGAAAACTGAGGGATTTTACTCCTTTCTTTTACGCTCTTTCTCTTCTCATATAACGCCGCTTAGCGAATCGGTGGTCGAGCTCTTGGATGCGCGAACATAGACTGATAATTTTCCAAAAGAAACTCGAAGATTCGATGAGAAATCGATCGGAGACGAAACGGAAGATAACAAAGGAGAAACATCCTTAATCCCACCATACGCACAGACCTGAGACCATCGTAAACCAAGAGCCCCAAAACCTCGCCGACCCTAGCCATCAGAATCTTATCCGACAGAACCACCGAAACCGAAATCTCCGATTGCAGATCTACACCCAACCAGATCAGAAGCCAAACTGCGAATCCATATGAAGTTATCCTCGACTGGATGATATTTCTGGCCATCAAAGCTATCTTCGTCTGGATGAAGGAAATCGAGAGAGACATATGAAGAGAAACAGATTCGAGAAAGAAATCGAAGCAGAAGATGAAGATTCAGAGTTTAATTTCTGGAATCGATCTAAGAGAGAATCGAGAGAGAGAGAGATGAAGATTTTTTTAGGGTTTGAAAAAGTGATTTGGGAATATGATTTAGACTCTTGTAATTAACAAAGAGTCCCAAAGTATTAGGCTGCCCAAAAAATTTTGGGAGGAGAAATTACCCGCCAAAAAAACTCAAATTATTTGGCCAAATAATCCAAATATTATGAAACCCGAATATAGGTAGACAGTAGCAAAATAGTGGCAAATTGAGACTGTTTTGTGATATTATTTTTTGAGTCATAAATCAATTCCCTAAACCCTAAATATTTAGAGTTAAAATAGTGAGACATATGATTTTTCAATCATTCTTTTACATATTTCTTAAGTATTTGCTTCATTATATACATTAAACTAATACTAATCAAGTAAATTTTGAAAATATTACACTTGAACAAATATTAGATTGAAAACACAAGTAAGATCTTAAGATATGTTATGGAAGATGCAAATATTAGTTCATCAAATTGAAATTTTAAAGTTTTCAATATTATATGATATATTAAGTGTAACATGTAGTTCACATCTATGTAGATACTTAAATCAAATCGTTTTACTTAAACTCTTGTGTTGAATTTCCCAAAATCTTACGGATAATTGGTAAACGGAAGCAAATCAGTCACACTTTCGCAAAGTACTCACGAATTAGTCACAAAATAGTGGTTATTTAAAGACGCTTTGTGACATCATATAAAAATACAACGTACATAGTTAAAAATGAAACACATACCTAAAATTTTGTCACTTTTTTGCGACTATCTCAAAACAGTCATAAAAGTTAGGTACGTGAAGGTTGCTAAGTAGTTGCAATTTGTGACTACTTTAGCGACTGTTTTTCTGACTAATAAAAGCGTCGCTAATTGGTCTCACTTTGTGACTACTTTGTGACAACAATTACATAGTCGAATAATAGTCTTACTTCAGTCGCAAATTTACGACTATTTAACGACTACATCAGTTTGTCGTAAATATGCGACTATATAGCTTCCAAATATTTGGTAGTCGCTTATTAGTCACAAAATAGTCACAAAAGAGTCACAAATTTTTGCGACCAAATAAAGAGTCACAAATTTTTGCGACCAAATAAAGAGTCACAAATTTTTGCGAGGTGACGTAGATAGTCGAATTCTCCGTAGCCGACCACCCGGCCATCTACAATGTTATCGTGGGAACCCCCTGGTTAAATTCGATGCGCGCAGCCGTTTCAACCTACCATCTCTGGCTCAAGTTTCCTACACCATACGGCGTGAAAACGATTCGAGGAAATCAAAAAGAGTCTCGTGTCTGCTTTCTCGCCGCACACAAGCTCAGAAACCCGGTGACTGATCCGACGGCAAGTTCAAAGCGCAAGAAGATAAAGACCGACAGAGAACCGGTGAAAGAGCTTTCGAAACTGTTATAGCAGTTACAGATCGCGGTGGATCGCGAAGAAGAAGTGTCTAAACCAACTTGCGACCCCGTCATATCAGTCTGCATCGACGACAAACATCCAGAGCGATGTGTAGAAATTGGAGCAATGTTAGATGGAAAGATCAAGGAAGAACTCGTGGCGTTCTTGAAGAAAAATATCAACACCTTCGCATGGGAAGCAGAAGATATGCCTGGCATCGATATCAGCATAACAAGCCACGAATTGAACGTCGACCCAACTTTCAGACCAGTAAAGTAGAAAAGAAGAAAACTTGGACCGGACAGAGCTAAAGCGGTCAATGACGAGGTGGAGAGACTACTGCGTGTCGGATCGATAACTGAGGTAAAGTACCCGGACTGGCTAGCCAACCCAGTGGTGGTCAAGAAGAAGAACGGCAAATGGCGCGTGTGCGTGGATTTCACCGACCTGAACAAAGCCTGTCCAAAAGACAGCTTCCCCTTCCACATATCGATCGCTTAGTCGAAGCGACGGCAGGAAACGCACTCCTATCTTTCATGGATGCTTTCTCAGGTTACAACCAGATCTTGATGAACCCCGACGATCGCGAGAAGACCGCTTTTATAACGGATCGTGGAATATATTGCTACAAGGTGATGCCATTCGGTCTGAAAAATGCTGGAGCGACATACCAGCGACTGGTGAACAAGATGTTTGCGGACCAACTCGGTAAAACAATGGAGGTTTACATAGACGACATGCTGGTGAAATCACTAAAGGAACAGGATCACGTCACTCATCTCAAGGAATGTTTCTCGCAGCTGAACTTTCACAACATGAAGTTAAATCCGACCAAGTGTAGATTCGCTGTCACTTCGGGAGAGTTCCTTGGTTATCTTGTAACTCACCGCGGCATTGAGGCAAACCCTAAGCAGATCGACGCACTCATCAATATGACTTCACCAAAAACGAAAAGGGAAGTCCAACGTCTTACCGGGAGGGTAGCTGCGCTTAACCGATTCACCTCACGATCCACCGACAAATGCTTACCATTCTACGATACTTTGCGAGGGAACAAGAAGTTCGAGTGGACGGACAACTGCGAGGAAGCATTTCAGCAACTCAAGAACTATCTAGCCACCCCCCAGTTCTCACAACACCAGAAGCAGGAGAACCACTTTTTCTGTACACCGAAGTTTCTACCACAGCAGTAAGCGGCGTGTTGATTCGAGACGAGCGCGGCGAACAGAAGCCGATATTTTACGTAAGTAAAACCCTTACAGACGCGGAGACAAGGTACTCGCAGATGGAGAAATTGGCGCTATCCCTAGTTATGTCGGCAAGAAAGCTAAGGCCATACTTACATTCTCACTCAATCATCGTCCTGAGCACCTTTCCGATAAGGTCTGTTCTGCACAGCCCAAGTCAGTCAGGAAGGCTAGCAAATTGGGCAATCGAATTGAGCGAATACGACATTGAGTATCGCGGACGTACGTGCGCTAAATCGCAAGTTCTAGCAGATTTTCTTATCGAACTACCTGAAGAAGGCATTGACGGCGAGATGCAGAGTCAGCTGTGGAAACTCCACGTCGATGGCTCATCCTCCAAAAATGGCTCGGGAGTGGGGATACGGCTAACTTCTCCAACTGGCGAACTACTGGAACAATCATTCCGCCTTGGCTTCCACGCATCCAACAATGAAGCAGAGTACGAAGCCTTGATTGCCGGGATGAAACTTGCTAATGGCCTAAAAATCGAGCAATTCATGCATTTTGCGATTCGCAACTAGTCGCAAATCAGTTCAGCGGTGAATATGCAACAAAGGATGATCGGATGGAGACTTACTTGAAGATCGTCAAAGGATTGGCTGCACAATTCAAACGATTCATCCTAACGCGCATCCCACGAGGGGAGAACACCCCAGCCGACGCACTCGCAGCTCTTGCATCGACCTCCGATCCGGATTTAAAGAGAATAATCCCAGTGGAATTTATCCGACACCCAAGCATCAGCCCTTCCGACGCGGTGAACGCCATAACTCGTTCACAAGTGGCCAGGCAAGCGACAGAAGTCACAATCGGGCAAGAAGCGGTGGGTAAAGTGCAGGAAGAACTGACCAACCAACCACCCGCAGAGCCGGATATTGCCCCAATGGAAGAAGACGTTCTAGCAACCATGGGGAGCTGCAATGACCCTGTCATCGAACCCGACGAAGCAACAAACGGGGACAACAGTGCAGAATATGGCTGCGACAAGGAATGGCTCGCCGCAATCAGAGGATACATATACGACGGCGCCTTGCGAACAGAAAATGGGCAGCTCACAAGCTTCGAGCCCAGGAAGCACGTTACGTGTTACTTGATGGGAATGTCTTCAAGTGGAGATTCTCGGGACCGTTGCTAACCTGCATAGAAGGAAAGGACGCCAGGAAGATTATGGAGGAAATTCATAACGGTTCATGTGGAAATTACTCTGGAGGGAGAGCACTAGCCATAAAAGTCAAACGTCACGGCTACTATTGGCCAACAATGATCGAAGATTGCAAGGTGTTTTCGGCCAAATGTGAAAAGTGCCAGCGCTATGCGCTGATGATTCACCAGCCGACAGAAGTACTTTCTTCAATCTCGTCGCCATATCCATTCATTCGATGGTCTATGGACATCGTCGGGCCACTGCATCCATCAAAACAGAAACGCTTCCTTCTAGTTTTGACAGACTATTTCTCAAAATGGGTCGAAGCCGACTGCTATGCTAACATTAAAGATGCGCACGTAGAGACCTTTGTCTGGAAGAATATCATATACCGACATGGAGTACCATACAAGATCGTAACAGATAACGGCTCGCAGTTCATCTCAAATCGTTTTGAAGGTTTCTGCGAGAAATGGAAAATCAGACTCAGCAAGTCTACTCCAAGATATCTACAAGGGAACGGACAGGCCGAAGCAATAAATAAAATAATCATTGACGGCCTGAAGAAGCGCCTTGATGAGAAAAAGGGACGTTGGGCTGAAGAACTGGAGGGAGTACTTTGGTCTCACCGCACTACCCCACGACGAGCAACAAGAGAAACCCCGTTCGCCCTCGTATACGGAATAGAGTGTGTCATCCCCCCAGAGATACATTTCCCAGGGATTCGCCGGAGGCTATTACCAGAACAAGAGGGGCTCAATCACCTATTAATGCTTGACGAACTGGACTTGATCAACGAAAGAAGGGACCAAGCCTTGATCAGGATCCAGAACTATCAGAACACGGCCGCAAAATACTACAATTCCAACGTTCGGGAATGAAGATTCTACGAAGGCAATTTAGTTTTGCGGAAGGTTTTTCAGAACACCGCGGAAACAAATGCCGGCAAACTAGGAGCAAATTGGGAAGGACCCTACAAGATCACCGAAGTTGTCAAACCTGGCATTTACAAACTTGTTAACATGACAGACGTTCCAGTACCGAGATCATGGAACGCAATGCATCTCAAAAAGTACTATCACTAAGCTATTTTACATGAACTACGAGGCGACTTGATCCCTGCAAAGGGTACGTAGGCAGCTCGTCTTCGGACGGGTTCAGTTGCCCCCCTCTTTTTAAAAGGGGGGGGAGTGGGTACGTATACGCATACTCGTATACTCCCATCTTTGTAACAGTTTCCACTATCTATCGAAGCTTTGCTTTTAAAGGCAATTTTTATCTAAACGTCCTTCAAGGATCACTAAGTCTTAACAAAACAGACATGTTTGAGCAAATCAGACTACAACGGGCATCTCGCCACACCCTCACTATTGCTGGCCACAATAGAGAATTCTCGCATCCATTTCAGATCTAAACTCTCACATCCGTCTCAGGATCAAAAGCACGCTATACAAGTATTCGTTCATTGTCGGAGCAGATACGTTTATGATAACTTATCCGTAAACCGAAATGCTCGTCCTAGACTATGCAAACAAATATTCATTATCGGAGCAGATAAGTTTATGGTAATCTATCTGTAAACCGAAATGATCATCTCGAGACTGATCATCTCATAACTACGCAAACAGAAACAAACGCAAGTAAGGCATTCTCGAATCTATTGTTAAACGAAAGACATATATATTCGAATGCAAGGGGTTAGCTAAGTTAGCAACCAAGTGATTAAAAAGAGGATAATAAGTTCTTAGACAACTCGGATAAAACCGTCCAGGCATAAAACAAAAAAGGGAGAGTTTTAAACTAGACAAAGAAAAGAGGATCATAATCCTCTGTTATCTCAGGGGTCGTGATCACCCTTTGTGCTGTCTCTGCCGCCTGTTCGGCTACATCCGCTTCAGGCGCTTTGCCTTCCTCCAACGTCTCAGCTAACTCTATGACGATTTCCTCTACTTCGGCCTCGTTGGCTTTTTCAGGAGTTGGTTCGGGAACTGTTTCCTCAACGGTCTCCTTTGAACTTAGCTCAGCTAACCCTGGCGTTCCTTTGTTAGAACCAGAAAAATCCTGGATCCCGACACTTGCAGCGGCAGTCTCCATAGGCTCACCAACGTTGAGCTCCTTCACAATGCCAGAACGGACAGGAGATAGCCTTAGCACCCCTCTCATCTCGGCCACAAGCTGATCAAATGTTTCATGAGCTCCTTGTAAACCCTCTCTCTGTTCGGCTAAGCTCGTTGCCTCGGCATCGAAAGAAGGTGACTCATCACTTTGAAGCAGCGAGATAAATTGAAGATTACCTTCAATTTGTGCAAGGTCGAGCATGTTTTCTTTCGGCTCACCTTCAATCTGGCCAAGGAGCTTCTCGGCTCGGGAAATTTTGCTTTCAAACATCAGCAGCACCTCACGCTTGGCCTCTATAACAGCTTGTTCAACCTTGCTCTCATGAAGCTCAATCGCTGCTTCTAACTGCCTCGTTAGGCTGGCTATATGAGCATCGCGTCGCACCTTGCCAGATTCCAGCCGCATAATCCGCTCGTCGGATTCCTTAATGTGCTTCTGACGCCCTTCTGCGATAGCCTCAAGATCCTTGATCTTCTTAGCAGCTCTCTCTCTCTCGGTGGCGTGGCTTGCCTCAGCTTCTTTGAGCTTCCCGTCCAGCTCAATGGTTTTCCGCCTAGCATCTTCAATTTTCTCCCGATCCTTACGGGCGTCGGATTCATATCCAATGACCATCCTGTTAAGATGGGAGATAAACTACAAGAACAACCAGAATACCGTCATTACACAAGCCAAAGATTGTTCGAATCAAAATAAATAACGTTATGTATACCTTGACACCCCGAAGAGACATCTCGTTGTAGGCCTGATCCTTGAGTAGGGTATCAGATGGCGGAAAACGATCACCTGGACAAGTGATCTTGGAGAAGATAGCCGTAGATGCATCACCATCGTTGTAAGCCCCCTCGGCATTTAGGGGAATGGTAGAGAGAGGAATTGCTTCGGGGACAGCTCGGTTTGCTTCTGCGCGTCGAAGTCGCTTCGACGCCCCCTCGTCCTTATCATCCGCAGATGACTGTCTCTTTCTGCTCGGGGCCTTCTTCTCCTTGGCCTTCCCTTTGCCTTTGTCCTTGTGAGGCAAGATTTGGGAATCGGCTGGCCGAAGCCCCAAGATAACCCCCCCCCCTCGTGAGGCAAAGGGGAAGGAGTCAATTCGGAAAGATTTTTAGCAAGGGTTGGCTCGGGGACGATGGCAGCGGCAAGCTGGGAACTTGGGAGACGAGATTGATTCAACGCCTTCGCCTGTTGTGCTCTCTCTTTAGCCTCCGCCTCCGCTTTGGCTTTCGCTGCCGCCCGATCCCTGAAAGTTGGTCTTCCCATAGTATCTCTTGAGGAATGAGAGGAAGATGACTGATCAACTGATTGTCCTTCAGAAAGGGCTCGGGCTCTCTCCACTCGTCGAAGATTGAAATCCCTTGACCAGTTACACTTGCGAGCCGAAAGCGCTTCGTGAACCTCTGACAGATCGGGGGGCAATGAAAGACGAAGATGGCGCACTGCAAGACAAACATTTATACAAGGTTAGAAAAACCTAAAAAGAAAAAAAATGTGTTAATTAGAAACCCGAGCCGTGGCCCAAGTCGAGCAACGGATCGGCTACCAATTTCCCCCCAGCCAGACTTGACAGATCGAAGGCACGACGAACCCACCGACGCTTCGGTGATAGGAACAAAAAAGAAAAACTCTTCCCAATTATCGTCTTTGGACGGGAAACCCCTTATTATGTTCCTCCTGGCTTTGCCCGACATGTAATACTTCAGTTCTCTCTTATTACGGCGTCTAAATTCGAGCAAGTGCGTCAGGTGTTCGACGCTAACTTCGACATCGCATTCGTAACTCCTAGTCAGAATGCCAACCATGTGCCTGATTCCCCGAGCGTTGATTTGAGAAACGGCCAAGTTATACTTCCAAAGAAATTGTAGGATAACTTCAGGGATCGGGAACCACAACAAGCAGTGGTAGAAGAAGCCTTCGTAGAGAGTGAAGTGATGAGGGGGAGGATGATTGGCTCGGTCTGATGGTGAAGGAAGAACAATCTCAATTTCTTCCGAAATACCGAATCTGTGCCTAAGGGCCGTCAGTGAATCCGTGGTTGAGAGGGTTGAACCAGGTGGATCGGGTCGCTTTTTCTTCTTTCTCTTCGAAGCCTGACTGTTAGAACCCATCAAACGCTTCAATTCCTGCCTAGCCACGGTTGGGTCAAAAAACCAGTCTTCTGGTTTGATTTTTGGCGGATCGGGATCCACTACATCAGTAAAAGGGTTCGCGGCCTCATCGAAAGGAGAATCGTGAAGCTGAGGTATCTCAAACTTGGGAGAATTCCCGGAATTGCTGTCTGCTCTCGAGGATTCGGAAAGCACCATTTTCCTGCCAAGAAGAGAGGGTCCAATCCCCGAACAACTTGGGTCATCCAGATCCTCCGAAACGCGTGCACGAGAAAAATCCTCCCGGGTGCAGTTTTGGACAAGAAACGGATCGGATGAGAAAGAGGGTTCGGGAAGCGAAGACTGTCCTGAAACGCCAAACAAGCGAGTATACGGATCGGAGAACGCAGACGACTGAGACATCCCTTTTAAACTGAAAAACGGATTGGGGACTTAGGAAGATGAAAACAGATCTGGACCCCTAACAGTTCGCGGAATAGAATCTAGAGTTTCTAAGTTTCAGAAGATGGATCGGGGTTCTCAGCAGCCTATCAAAACAGATCAAAGCCTTTAAGAAATCGAAGAACAAGTGGAAGATCCTTTAAGAAGAATGAGTCAATCCAAATCTTCAAAGCAAACCGCCGGGAAACTCGAAGACAGCGGCGGAGCCAGTTGAAGATGGATCGGGAAATTTGAATGGATCGGCGGCGAAAGAAGAACAACGGAGGTTCAACTTAAAAAAATAAACTTAAGCAAAAATTAGAGAGAGAAAGAAGAGAGAGGTTACCTGATGGAAAGAAATTTTCGGAGAAATGGAGTAGTGGAGAAATGAGAAGTATCACAGATTATATAGGCAAATGGTGACGTCATTCGCCTCGGGAACCAGCAAAAACGCTTGCACTCCCCGATAAAGGTATAAGGACAGAAAAACCCCGAACTGAGTTTACGAAGGCGTACCCGAACTGAATCAGCAGTACTACAAACATGGCAATACTGTCACGAGATGGTTCGGGGCTATCCACGGATCACGGTTCGGGATCGTCATCGAAAGATAGATCGGGGCAACCACAAGAATCGTTGATCTCACTCGACCACTTACAGCTCGGCATTAACATTACTGATATTGCCAAGCGGGGGGCTAACTGTTGGGGTCAGATTCCACCTCTTGGGAATCAACAGTTAAAAAAATGACTAAGTATGGAGAAATGCTAGCAGCTGTTCCCCGAACTGTGAAGAGAATAGTTGGATCGAGTTTCCCCTAAGTGAAGGAGTTGGATCGGGTTTCCCCGAACCGTGAAGAGGAGAGTTAGATCGGGTTTCCCCGAACCGTGAAGAGAAGAGTTGGCTCGGTTTTCCCCGAACCGTGAAGAGAAGAGTTGGATCGGGTTTCCCCTAAGTGAAGGAGTTGGATCGGGTTTCCCCGAACCGTGAAGAGAAGAGTTGGATCGGTTTTCCCCTAAGTGAAGGAGTTGGATCGGTTTTCCCCTAAGTGAAGGAGTTGGATCGGGTTTCCCCGAACTGTGAAGAGAAGAGTTGGATCGGGTTTCCCCTAAGTGAAGGAGTTGGATCGGGTTTCCCCGAACTGTGAAGAAAAGAGTTGGATCGGGTTTCCCCTAAGTGAAGGAGTTGGATCGGGTTTCCCCGAACCGTGAAGAGGAGAGTTGGATCGGTTTTCCCCGAACCGCGAAGAGAAGAGTTGGATCGAGTTTTCCCCTAACCATAGTAGGGGAAGGTTGCGCGAGAACCCCCGAACCATGGACAATTGGTTCGGGCACTGGTCTCAATTGAAGACAAGACGGGTCAGGTTCGAAGACAACCGTCGATACCCGAACTGTGAACCATGGTGTCACCCGAGCCGTGAGCTATGGTGTCACCCGAGCCATGGTTCAACGATAAAAGATTTGGGCCGAGGCGACGAGCCCACAAATTTAAGCCCACAAAAGAGATGACAAGGTTAAAGCCCATGAATGAAAGTCCATAGTGGTAGCCGACTTTGTTAAAAGGAAATCCCTGGAAATTAGGAGATCTTCCTTCTCTTTAGGGAGGAACTTGGCCGACTGATTTTTAGTATATATACTCATGTAAACCCTACGAAAAGGGGATCCGCAATTTACCTGGCAGAACTCTGTACTTTTGCTCTTATACGAAAAAGCTTTCTAAATAGCTTAATAAAAACACCATCTTTGGATCTTCGTTTGTGTGTTTTGGTGGTTTTTACTCAGAAATTTTGGATCTCGCTAAAAGACATAACGAATTCAATTGGCGTGGATTTATACTCCCACAACCCCCTAGTAAGCCACCTTCCAAAGATGATGACACGTCATCAATACCTCCGATTCCTTTGCCCTTCGATATGGAGTGCATGCATAAAAAAGATTCTAAAGAAAAGATGCTTTCGAAATGTTTTGAAGAAATCACAAAATTATGGATCAAAAGCATATGTGAAGAGAAAAAGTAAAGGACCCTTAGGCGTGGGGACACAATTTATAGATTTGGTGGGAAATGACAATCGGCGTTCAAACCCCTCATGGTCGTAATAAGAACAAGAAATGAATTTAGGGATTAAACATGCAAATTCAATGCCTCAAATAGTACACTAGGAAAAGACGTCTCATGATGGAGCATATTCAAAGTTCATCATTAATAATGCAACATTAAGTGACACAATGGACAAACCGCTGCACCACATAATAAGAACAATTCTCGTCACATGTTTCGTCCACAACTGATGAGATGCAACTTGCAATGTGGAAACTTGAACCGAAGGATAAACGAGGAATAATACCCAGAGTAACGAGACGAGATCATAGGGGAACACTGACCAGACATCACGGTAGTAGAGAATCATTCTCCCGGACGTCAACCTTGACCAAAGGCAAATATCACGTGATGTGGCAAGGTCCAACTTGTAACACCAATTCTGTAAAAATAAATTTTTGTCAGAGTGTTAGAATATTTATATCATTCATTGCCATAAAAATTTATTTACAAAACAAATTCGAGGTTTATACACACAAATATTTGACCGAATCCGTTTCGGATCATCTATAAAACATCTAAGTCTTCGGAAAAACTTTGAAATTCTTTTCTTTGCTTATTTGACCATTCCAAACGCACTATCTATGACCAAAACAGGTCTGTGACCTACGTACATAACCCAGTAAGGGTGATAATGAATTACCCAATGAGATATCTACGTCCCATAAAATAACTAAATTTTCAGCCCATTAATCGATCAGTCATGCCAGTCAGGTGTATATATATATATATATATATATATATATATATATATATATATATACAAGCCTGTAGCCTGTATTGAATTCAAGTAACTATGCCAGTCAACTCTATTGAATTCATTATTTTCACACCACACACAAAATAGTTCCAATCCATACCATATGGACGGATTAAACCACAAAATTTAATCCTATGGCAAGAGTATACGAATCCTATCTGGGGACCGTACTCCCTCCAGAGGTAGCTGATCTGTAGATCAACCGCACAACAATTGATGCATCATAGTGCATCCGCACTCAGTAATCCCTCGCAAAGGTTACCTACTATTGGGGTAATTTCCCACCTTGGCAAGATCAACAGTTGGAGCATGATGGGCCGAGGCATGCATTCCCCTTGGGCCAAGGGGAATAACAGCGTGCACCGAGGCAAATAACTGCACGCGCCGAGGCAACTGACGGCGTGCGCCGAGGCAAACCTCCACCAAACACCGGGGCAGCTAACAACACGCGCCGAGGCAAGCATGACCAAATGCCGAGACAACTACAGTACGCGCCGAGGCAGATAACACGCGCCGAGGCAGACGACAACACTCGCCGAGACAGCTAACAACACGCGCCGAGGCAAGCATGACCAAACTCCTCTTTGGGTCGAAGCAAAGTCATAATGGGCCGAGGCGGAGTCACAACAAAGACAAGGAGAAACCAATATGGGCCGAGGCAACTTTTAGAGCAACTAAAAACATCGTTTTTGGTTAAAGCCGGTCAAAAAGAAAAGGAAATTACAAATCCAAGGAGAAAAAGGAAATACGAGTTTCCGAAGGAAAAGGAAAGTTTCCGGTATTGTTGTTAAAGACGGTCTAGTCTGAAGTCTATAAAAGAAGAGAAGAGCATTCGAAGAGAAGGATATATACAAAAAAATTAGAGAGAGCAATAGACTTCCACAAGAAAAAACTTGTATTCTTAAAAAAAATTTATACAAGCAATAAAAAACCATCTTTGGATCTTTTTCCGGGCAATCAATACCTAGAAATTTCTGTTCCCTAAAAAGTTTCGACGAAATTTAATTGTGAGGATTTCCACCTACACACCTACCACTTGACCCCCCGAGCCCTTATAACCCAACTTTTACGACTCTGTTTCGTGCCCTCCATGTCCAAACAAAATCAACAAGAATACGCCTTCTATATGACGATTTTGTTCATTAATTTCATTCGAGGTAAAACATTCGAAAATTTTTAGCAGGGTGGTACATGCAATTTTCTTAGTAACCATGGCATTTTCAACCAATCCAACATCTAACCATGTTTTAACACGCAACCTAAACAATCCTATATGATACAACGATCAAATAATTTTAACGGTTCACAATCATGCATATTACTTCCAATGAGCCCTAAGCCATTGATTCAGGTTTCTGAAGCAATAGCCGATGCATTTCAATTAATGTAACCAGTTTGTCCTATTTGGTCGGTGCAAGGTAGGCACGACTATCCCAATATGTAACCCATCACAATATATATGGTCATACGGTGACCGTCTCTACAAAACAAGCATATAAAGACAATCCATTAGTTGTGGCATCACGGTTAGGTTGGGCTATGGACAATCTAATTTGGTTCGTGCATCTATATCCCATTAGTCGTAAAAGATCCAATCCAAGTTCCATTAACCAAAGTTCAGTTTTCCTATGCCAAACCTTACCTGTAGACCTTACTGTAGGGTTAACTAAGAATGGTTGAACAACAATTTAATTTACTATATCCACTTCTTGTCTAGTTCACGAACAGCCCCTACCGGATAGCCAAAACCTAGCAAACAAGCGAACCATCGAGTAAAAGTTAAAAGTTCCAGTCGAGAAACTTTTCAGTTTTCTCTAGTAGATTCACATATGGTCTGTGACCTATTTTTTCGGATACGGTTTTAGCCAACCATGCAAACAAATCCGCCAAGTGGATGATCACATTCATCCTAATATGCAAACAGTCGATAATTCTCGATCCAGATGGAATAGGGTCGAGTTTCTCTCTACTAAACCCTAACCGTTCGAGTATTTCCTCGACCAGAACTGTATCACCACCGTACCACATGGGATGGGGTGGTGAGAATTTATGTACTTCTTCCTTTATTCTTCTTCTGCCCGTGAGATCTCTATCTCTCTAGGGATGAAGAATAAAATTTGTGTGTATAATATGAGGTGCCTAGGACATACATTTTTACCCACTGTCCCAAGGTAAAATATTTTATTTTCTCTTTATTTTTCTTTTTCGATAAGGACTAGGAAATTCCATTCTTTCTTTATTTCCTTTTTGATAAGCATGGATATTTCCTTTCCACCTTGTGATTCCTCTTTTGATAAAGATTACGTTAAATGCCTCTTCCTTGTCCTACGCCTAATCCTCAACCCCCTTCCTTCTTAGCCGAAACTTCAAGAAGTTTCTTTGTTTCGGCCTAAGCTCCCCATGGTATGCCCTTGAGATTTCCTTTTCTGAGTGGGAATATGTTTTCTAAATTCAACTAGAAAATGCATTTCTAGTAGAAAATGAATTTCTTCTCTTAATGGGAAATGGCCCTATAGAAATACAATCCCATTTCCAACAGTATTTAGATTTTTCTTTTCCTATTGGGAATTAACGTCCATTCCTCGCGGAATTTTAGCCAAGTTTTCTTAGTCTTTTACTGAAAAGTAGCCCTGGTTATGAGATGTTACACAACTCCTCTGAGACTTATAAAGGGAATAACAATGGGCACCAATGATGAAATAGGAAGCAAACTAACTTCACGATACTCAGCAGAGGTAATGCCCCCGAGGGAAATGATAAACAAGTATTCTCAAAGGTACGCATTTCATTCCCTCGGAGTTCTTAATTCATTATCCCTTCGGGGTCATTTGCATTTTAATTGCTTGCATCCCCTCGGGGTTCTTGTTTCATTATCACTTCGGGGTCATTTGCATTTTGTTGTTGCACCCCCTCAAAGTTCCTGTTTCATTATCTCTTCGGGGTCATTTGCATTTTCGCTTAATTATACCCCCGCAAGGGCTAGCTTATCTGTACACATGTTTCACGATTAACATCTAACTCAAACATTTCCAATACATCCTTTTCAGACGTGCATCTATAAATTGGTTGCATCCTTTGTGCATCCCGTGCCAATAGCCTTCCGCCGGCTTGCCCTCAGGGGTACTAAATCTCGTGTGCTCTGAAAGGACACTTGTGCCTAAAAACGACAATATCTCTCTGGATATTTGAGACGTCCTCGTGCAAGGACCGTTTCTCGGCTCCAGTTTTCCCACCGTGATGCCCCTCCTAGCAGGGACATCAGGTATAAAAAACTCTTGTATGCTCCCCCGGGGACATACCAAACACGATCGAACAAAACAAACAAACTTTCGACGTGTAAACATAACACGAAGACTGTTCATATTGTTCAGGGGTTGGGGTAACGCCCCTACTTTCCACAAGATGGTAGCACTTATTGCATAAAAATTAATCCCCTCCCTCTGTGTTACCGACCCATGCACCGAGACAATTATTCTCCCTCTCGGGGCACCCCAAGGGTCCCCGGGCAGGTGTCTATCTAATCAAGCATCACCCGGCTACCTCAAACCTCACGGCCGGCAGAGTGTATTCCTACTTACAAGACCAGTAAGAAAGACAGTATGCCATAAACTACTAAAAGAGTGAGCAAAGTATGAAAGGTTAATCCCTCCGGAGAGATGTCGTGCATGGCGAAATAACACATCGTCCCCCTGTGAAAATATTAAAGCTGCCCCGCACGGCAAGCGCCATGAATTCAGAACTCTGATCTGGATTCCCAAGCCACCCTGTTTGGCAAACAGTTGCTTAGGTGACGAGTCGAGTAAGCCGGATCCAACAGAGTCGCCCTGACTAGAGCCGGTCACCATCGGCTAATTCCTCAAAGGAAGTATTGCTTGAACTCGTATAAAGGTAATGAGACTTACCTATTACCTACATGAAATTTCCACAGAAAAAGCAAGTACCCACCGTGTCCAAACACGGCAAGACCCCACTCCCTGCCTTTTTCCAGTAGGAACAAGACAGATAGTCAGGGGAAAATTTTGGGGGAGATTTTACACCACCCAATCAGGAGATGCCACATCAACAACAAAACATAAGGCAACATTATTCCGAGACATATTAGGACTGATCCCGAAATGTAGCGAGATGCGGCTCTGACAGACTAGGCCGGCCACAGAGTCCCATCTGCTGCTGCCCAAAAAAGGTGTCCGCCTCTCTACGGATGAGACATGTGATGTGACTTAACGGAGAGTCTCGGTCGAACTAAGAGCCAAAGATACGGGAAATTCTTCTATAAATACCGAATATGGATCTTCACAAGGGGAAAAAGAGGGAGAAGAGATTCTCAGGAGATTCTTCTTGCTATCGTTCCAATTTGTAATCGAAGATGACTTGATGCTTTTTTCCTATTGAGCTGCTTTATCTCCAAGTGAAAAGGGAAAGAGAGTAAGCTTCACTACATCTTCGGAGACCCCGCTTCTCTCAACCATAGAACACAATCTATCAAATGTGTCAAGATGCTCAATCGGATTTTCATGTGGCAACCCCAAAAACCGATTTAATTGAACCATATTTATCAAACTAGCTTTGATTTCCCATTCATCATCAACGGTTGGAGGAGGCCTAATTTCCACCTTGACTCCATTTGTAGTTGGTTCATCATAGTCTCCAATTCGTCTCTCAATGATTTGTGATTTAGTACCTACAAATTCAAAGAGGAAAAACACAAGCAACAATATATATAGATCATAATAATAGATTTAGTCTTCAAAAGAACTCAAATCCTAATGCCTAATGCAAAATTTTCCCGGCAACAGTGCAAAAAACTTGATACAGGAAAATTACTACTAAGTTTTAACTCTAAATAATCACAAGTGTATGGAAAATCGGTGTACTACTTAGAGATCAAATCCACAAGGAAATTGATTAGGACAATAAGAATGCAAAGCACTAATAAAGTTAAGTCAATACGAGTTTTTGTTTTGGTAACCAAACTAACAACCTAAGAAAATGATGCAATAATCAAATAAAGCAACTAAACAAGAACTACAGACATAAAAGAAGGTATTCATAAACCAAACTTAAAGAAAGCAATTTAAAAGCAATATGAAAAGTCAACAAAAAGCCAACCAAATTAAGCTATAAACGAGCTTTATCAAATAAAAGGGAAATATGGATCACATGATAAGGCAATTGATCAAGGTATATTATGTATTAGGTAACGGTGGTTAGAATCTAATCAATTCAATTCCTAGGGCAATGATCACTAATTTAGAAATAATCCACTTTCGTGGCACTAATCCCCTTTATAAATTCTTTAATTATCATAAACTCTCGCTTTACAATTAATGAATTTATAAGTTATACTTATAAGTCCCTATACCCATAAATCACCTTAAACATCAAATTTTTAATTGGCTAAGATGTGATTTGCTCATATGAAATTCTCTTAGACATTTCTACGAACACCTTTCGGGCGTAAAAAGAGCATAATCTAGATATTGATTAGCTACTTCAATCCTAGCATTAGATGCATCTCAAATGAAGGATTCTCTATAGTCTAATCCTAATACACCATAACCCAACTTCTAATCACCCTAATCTATCTAACCCATGATCCATAAGATTACTACTCACTCATGGAAACAAAGGAAATCAATACAAAAGATGATAAGTAGATAAACATGATTAGAGAAATGAGATAAACTTAAGAAAACTTCAACTAATCATAAAATATCCAAGAAAAATCAAAGTACTAAACATTAGAGAGAAAACCCTAAAACATGTCTTCTGTAGAGTTCTTAAAGTGCTAAAACATATATATAGTGAAAGGAGAAGGAACCGAGTTAACCCGAGACAGACCGGGTCAACCCCGGATTGGTGCTGAAAGTGTACTCGCCATCGATCCACCCCCATCGACCTAAATGAGTGTGCCTAGTCGATGGGAGTTGCACCAGTGTGTGATAAGCTTCATGCTGCTCGTCCCATCGGTTGAGGCCATCGACCTGTTCCAGGTGCCCCGGTTGATGCAGCGTGCATCAGAGCTCCTGCCTACGTGTGCCATCGACCTGTCCACCATTGACCTGGAGGAGTGTGCCTAGTCGATGGGAGCTACATCAGATGGATTCTTGGCTTTTCTCCCTTCTACTTGGTGATCCTTCTCCTCCATTAGTTCCATCTTGCTCCTAGGCTCCCATCGAACCTATAAAAGATCAAATATGCAATGCAAATGCAAGAAATGAAGTCTAATGGAACTAAATGGAACCTAAAATAAAGAAAAAGATATAAAATGCAAGTCTAATGCCTATTAATGCTAAGTGAAATGTGTGCTAAAGATGCCAAAATAAGAGTGCATCAACTCTCCCGGACTTGCCATTTGCTTGTCCTCAAACAAACAAGTAAGAACAAACCAGAGAAGAGGTTTGAAAGTGAGAACTCAAAGACAAAAGGTTCAACAAAGCATTCAACATCATACCTCAAGATAATGCATAGTCATCACTAGAGTTAATTCCTACTCGATATTTCTTCTCACATCCATTGAACTCCAATCTTTTGTCTCTAGACTAAAAGTTAAGTATCCGCATGCCATCCTATCTACCAATTCTTTAACGTTCAATTAGGTGCGGTCTTACTTAGAAACTATCGATCATGTTCAATCGGCATGGTAAGAAAATGTATCATGATACAAAAGATAAGGCGGTTCAAAGCATTTTAGTTACTTACTCTCAAAGAATAGTAATGCAAAACATCATGCAAAAGCAAGGGAGAAAATGAACAATTGATGCATATAAAGAAATACTTCCATTCTACCCAAACCCTTATGTCTTTTGAAATCTATGTTCTACCCATGATCTCACATACTCTCTTTCTTTTGAGACAAACCAAATGGTTGAGAACCAAACCTTCTTCTTTTCTTTTGTTTTTGCTAACTCTAGGGGGTTTCTTTCTTCTCTAGACTCTTTCTTTCTTTCCTTTTTATCCTTCTTGATTTTTCTTTTAAACATTTTATAGCTTTTGATTTCTAGCTTAGGGAGGGAACTTAGGCTTTTTGCCTCAAACACTTAAAGTCTTTTCTTTTATAAACTTAACCTTTCCCTATAGTAGTTTCTCTTCTTTTTATTTTCTTTTTCTTTGGTTTTCTTTTTGACTCTTTGAACTCAACCATTTTCTCTTTCTTTTGATCTCTCAAGTTTCTCCCCAAACCCAACCAATAATGAGATAACATAAACACCCTCCTAGTTTGCTAGCCTTAAGCGTAAAAGACTAGCCTAATGGAAGGACCTCTTTTCGTTCCCATCTTTCAAGATTTTGTGCGTGCATGCATTGTCAAGAAAAAGGCCTCACTCAAGCAAACAACAAGGGGTTCGAAATGAAAGGTTTGGGTTAAGGTGGGGAAACCATCTAAAAATAAGAATGGCCATTTGGGTTAGCATAGAGTGGTAAAAGTGAATAAAAAACCCAAATGTGCATTTAAAAACCATGAACATGCATCCCAATATCCTAAGCAAGAAGTTAAGTCCAATTAATAGTCAAATAAAGTAGAATTGGTTTCAAATTTAGCAAACGAAGAGATCAAGATGCAAAGAGGAAAGCTTTTCTACAATTCACTTAAGTAGTAAAGCGTATTATCGAGAGAATCACATTGAATGTTAAGTCAAAAACCTTTACAAGGCAAATTCATCATTGTTCTCATATGTACGATGCAACCTAGAATGAACATACAAGTGTATGCCATGAAATTAAATGAGAAAATCTTTTTGTATTTTCGAAATTTTTCAAAATTTTATGGTTTTATCGTATATACAATGTAATGTGCTATGCCTGAGACTCAAGAATGAAAAAGAGAAAATAAAACAAACTCAAAGGTTTAATTAGCAAGGGCTATCCTCCCCAGACTTAACTCTCACCGTCCCGGTGAGGTAAGTATGCCAAAGTAAGGAAGCGGATCACACCAAAAGCAAAGAGAATAACAATAAAGCAAAGCAAAAGAACGTAAAGAAATCGAAAGCATGCATATAGCATAAATGGATTAGACAATGGTCGGGTGTGGTACTTGGTTTTATTGATTAAGGTATGTGTTGGGGATGCGTTGACGTGGGTGAATTTTCACACGTTGGATGTAGCTTGCTAGAGTTGCATCGTCATTTGCTTCGTAAGAGAAGTCGCCACTAACGTCTTCTTGGTTGTCTCTTGCGTGGAACTCATACATGCTCCTTCTTGCGATCACTTGTGGAGCCTCATCTTCTTGAGAGAGAGTCGGGTCTTCTTCGGAGGATACATATTCCGGTGGTTGTGTCTTTTTAAGTTTTCTAGAGAACTTTCCCAACATCTTGATCATCCATTTGTTCACCTTTCCTTGTTTCTTGAATTCATTGTGTACCTCGGCTTCATAATCATTCCTAGGCGTGAAGGTTATCCTAGGGAGGACGACATATGGGAACACATCTTCATTCTCTTGAGGCTCTTGGTTCACCTCTTTGCCATTGTCACTTTCCATTAAATCATTGAGGTACCCTTGTCCTTGCATACAATCTTCATCATCAACATCGAAGTAAAGATTCTCATGGCATGTGGTGGATGTTAACTCCGTGTTGGGTAGAATAAGGGATCGTAGTTCACGTCTTGGTGTTGTGAACATGTAAAGGTAAGATGGGTCTTCCCAATTGTTAAACTTGATGACCCAATTCTTGATGAGGTAGTCGAGATTGATGTAGTTCCTATCTTTCATTGGCATATGCTTGCGGAGGTCTACATCGATAAAATCAAAGATGGGGTTGAGAACACCACCGATGGAGATGTAAGGGTTCGCGTAGGCGCAGATGAGTGGCAAGGTTCTTGCGAAGACCACCCCATAATTAGTGTTATCTCCAAGGCTATCAGTGAATGGCTCTTCATCCTCGCTTTCTAGCAAGTGTTTCACCCCTTGATAGAGGAAGTTAAGCTCGTCTGTCTTCACTGCATTGACTTCCCCTCTCGCAAACAAGGTGTTTCCCAAGACCTTGTAGATATATCTCAAAACTGGGTTCCTCACAAGAGTGCTCTTCGCAAGTTGAGATTGTTTTTCTTCTCCAACGCCAATTGTTTCCCAAAATGCATCCGCTTCCTCAAATGCCAGGAACTTCACCGATGGTTTCTTCTCGAAGTTGTAGATGTCACAAAGTGTAAATATCGAGATGGCATATTCTTTTTTTTTCCCGACTTTGAAGCGAATGCTTCCTTCCGAGGCGGTCTTTTCTCTCTCTCTATCATACTATACCATAACCGTGGCAAGGAATTCCATTGTAAGAGTTTCATAAGTGGCATTGTCCATGGTAGTAAACGCTTCTCGTCCCATCCTTCCCATGGTGGTGTCAAAATCCTCCAACAAACCCAACTCGTTTAGGAGGTCACGGTCCACGAAACGAGTGGTGTGTATCTCTACTTGTCTCAATCTCGCGAGTGCCATCGTATCATCGTGAGTCCATTGGGTATTAAAACCTTTCCTCATGCCATCGCTTATCTCAGGTTTTGGTGATGCTCTTAGCCACCACCACTCACGTGATTATGAGGAGCATACACATGCTCACTATGGACAATAGAGCCTTGTACACGCAGCTGATTCAGGAGAGACAGAGATTATCCACATCGATTCAGACGGCAATGAGATTCCAGTAGTTATTCCGGATTCGCCATAGTCAGTTTCTGAGACATTCTAATCCATGCGTATCATTTATCATTTATCTCTATCTTTATTTTCATGTCATTTTATTTTCATTTTTTCTTTTTTCTTTATTGAGTCCATATCTCCCATATGTTGACTGCTTTCACTCCGGCACGGTGTGAAGTAAGTCTGGGGAGATTTTATCGTACTAATGTCTTTTTCTATTTTTTTATGTCTTGAGTCATTTTAATGATTTTATTTGAGTCTTTTTAATGAGTCAAAACCTTATGTAGGGAACTATGACATTTTCTGGGAATGTATGCTTTGATTTTATGATTCAGTGATCATTGTTGTAGGGTTTGTTCAGGACAGACGATTCAAAAACCTTCATGACTGAACTCCCCCCAGAAAATTCCATCTTGCATTATCATTAACTAATCTAATTTTGACTCTATTTATTTGACTACTAATCTGATTTTAATTGTTTCTCATTAAAAGAGTTAGCTGAGGAAAACGAATCACATATTCAAGACATCTTTTTCTTTTTTACCATTCTTTGTTGTTCTGAATGGCCAGCTTATCTTTAGTTGGTACCCTACCTATACCGTTAACCCCTTTTTCTGACCTCATGCACTCTTTTTTTTACCTTCATAAATGCAGATATGTGCAAAAACATCGGAGAGAAAGAGGATCGACGCTGTTTCTAACCACTAGAGATGCGGCGATTGGGAAATTTGGTGGAGTACAAAAGATGGAATTTCAGAGCTTGGCATTTCCTTGAGATCGACATATAATGGTAAAATTTCGTGTCCCATATGACTCATGTACTAAAGACCATTTTTTCTCTTATAAAAAAAAAAGAAAAAAAGAAAAAGAAACAAAAAGAAAAAAAATATAATAAAAAGGGAAAGGAAAACGTGTCTATAAAAGAGTCTAAGTGAAAAGAAAAATCTAAGGAATGGCGTGGAGCAGTTCATAGAGTTGGTGTGATTTACAGTGATTCCCGGTGAAAGACCTAAGTCTGGGGGAAAGGCATCGAAAGTGGTTAGAAACTGTGGGCATCAATAGGCCCATTCTCTCTTGCGATTTTTCATAATGTCTCGCATCCTCCGGAGTGTCTTGTAACCCTAAACACTTATAGCCTTACCACTTAAATTAGATTTTTTAAACTCCTAGCGCCGTCAACCCTGAATGATTCCCTTTGATGAGAAATTTCACCTAAACTAAATGAATGTTAAAGAGTCGAATGAAAGTGCAGTTAAGATTTTGAAGGGTTAGGATTTAGAGTATGGACTAGGCCTGCGAAGGTCATGAATGGAGTATGATGAGAATTCCCTTGAATCGATCATGTTATATGTGGATTACAGATTATGATCTCGAGGCTATGTTCATCAGGTTATGTAAGTTCTCATATTTTCAAACCTCTTTTCTATTCTTGGATTTTGTTTTTCTTGAGGACAAGCAAAAACTTAAGTCTGAGAGAGTTAAGATTTTACCTATTTTACCATGGATTTTTATATATATTTATATGCATTTATCATGGTTGTATGCCTTTAGAGGTAGTTTTTCTTGTATTTGTAGTTTTAGAGTCTTTACAGGAAAATTCATCAAAAAGAAAGCAAAAAGGACTAAAAGAGGTGTACCCAAGCTACAACAACTTACACAAGTCAAAAAGATCGTCCAAACCAAAGAATTCACAAGTTATCACATTTTCTCGAGTTGGACAGAACAGAAACACCAGAAGTTTATCTACAAACGGAGGTTCAAATCAATTTGGAATTGAATGAAAATTTGTTATGAGAAATATCTTTGAGTTAGCTTTCCAATGAATTTGGAATCATATCATTTGGAGCTCTGGTTAGAAAGATACACCCAATTTACTGAAGACATGTCAGTCTGCCTCGAAGCTGAAGCAAGCCCATAACGAAGCCAGTACTGGATCATACCGTTAACTGGTATCACAAGTTCACAACCCAGTATCAGAGCAGTTTTCAACCAAAATTCCTCTTTTTCCCTAAACTTAACCCTAGATGACCCTAGACCTATATATACTTGTTTTTAGCCTCTTGTTAGGAATAAGCCACCAAAGCCACCTAAATAATATAGTTTTTACAGCTCCCACGTTTTTCCTTTGGTGTTCTTCATAGATTTGAGTTTTAAGAGCTTCCAGGAGGAGATCTCGCTTTGTATTCGATATAGAGAAGACTCTCTAACTCTTACTTTTTAATTCCAGTTTATTTATCATCATTTTTACTATCTATTATTGTGTTGTTTCGTGCATCATGTCTGATTAGTCATCTAGTTAGGTTTTAGGTTTTCAATGAGTTTCATAATTCAATAATTAATTGATGATTATTTAGGGATATTAATAGAGTCTTCATCTGTACTTATTCTATATCCATGATTGCTTTACCGTACATCTAGCAATCTGATCTTAGGTTGATATACTCTCCAAAAGCTTGTTATATTGCATGAACTAGTATTTGATGAGATAAGCGTCTTAACCATTCAAAACGTGAGTTAAGGAGTTTAGTGAACTTTATCAGAACTTGAACTATAAAGCGTGTTTTCTTCTTGTAATAACATGCGATAGTTGAGTCTATTAGGAAGTTAAAGCATAGTGGTTGGAGCCACGATAGTGGAAAAATCATAAATTCGTGTTTTGTGTTCTAGACGGTTCTCATATCCAAAATTCTTGAAATCGATCAATCATTATTGTTGCATGATTCTCTGCGAATTACCTAAGTCAATCGATCAATCATTATTGTTGCATGATTCTCTGCGAATTACCTAAGTCCTAACGCTTTTCTCTTATTGAATTTTCTTTGATATTAAGTTTTATTTGCTGGTTTTTATTTAGTTTAATTCAAAATCACAAAAACGACAATATCTTATTTTGTTCTACCTTGATTTTATTCATTACAATTCGTAGTGTGATTGACAAGTCTCTGTGGATTCGATCCCTTATCGACAGTAATTGTGATTGTTGTGCACTTGCAGATAGTTTAGTGAGTGGTTTAAAACTCTCTACATCAGAAAGAAGAGATCATCCCGGAGAGAGAGAGAGAGAGAGAGAGAGAGAGAGAGAGATGGTAAACTCGTAAGAGAATTCGGCTGGGGAATACTCTCACAGAGTATCCTTAACAACTCAATCATTGGAAAGAGAGTTCCAATCCAAATCTTCCTAGAGATATTTCCTTCTTCAATTCCTATTCCTACCAGAGATAACAGGCGGTGGTCCCGATCTTCAGACGTGGCCCCAAACTTCACCTACACTCACTTCCCGGATAAAACTTACTCACTAGTTGTAGCCTGAGTTGAGCATCGGAGAGTATTCGGAAGGGAAACCTCTTCTCGTCTTCTCGAAGAACTTCCTGACGGTGTTGCTTGTGCATGTTCTGTTGTCCCTTCAAGGGATTCTCATGACCATCTCCCTGGAGATATCGACTTAGACAAGAGCGCCGCTCTTCACCCTAGATGACGAAATTCTTACCCGGAATTCTACATCTATTCCCAAAAGATATCCGAAATCAGAAGTAAGAGACTCAAAGTACTTAGGACAAAAGATCCGAAATCCGATCCGAACAAATTCTATTTCAAATATCAAAGAAAAAAATTCATTCAATTTTTATAGTGACCACCTCAACAATTTATATTTTTTATAAATAATATATAAAAGATTTAGTTGGTGCTATATAAAAGAAAAAACAAAATAAACTGAGTGTTTAAATTATTTTAACTTTGTGATAATTGCAATGGGCTGGTGTTTTCTATTTGCAGTATTCTAAGAAATGAAATAGAAAGAAAAAACCGATTTCACTATTTTTTATAATTGGAAAAATCATTCCGTTGACGTTTCTAAGTTTTTCAGTAATAGAAATCAGAAAAAGAATAAATTATATAAAAAAAAAAAATACAAAATTTAAAAAAAAAAGCAAAAAGGTGATACAATTTGGTGGACATAAAAGCAAAAAGCAAAAAGCAAATAGGATTTGTATTCTTTCCCACGAGGTTACACTCTCTCATTCATCGTCATGCTTTCAACTGACATGCCACGTCATTCGCCCACCTTTCCCATTGGATATCATATATGCCATTTGCATCATCATATTCAAAAAGATTTTGCACAGGAAAAAAAAACAATATTCAAGACATATTTGTAACTCAAATCAACTTTTTACGACGATAACTTTTTTTTTTGTCGCAATCTCAAATATATAAAACATCAAAATAATGTTTATGATGTACATGACGGCCCAAGAAAATGGTGCAGTTGAACTCATGGCTAGTTTAACTAGTTTAAAGTCAATACTTAAACAAGTGTAATACGAGAATTTCTAAAGAGAGAGTTCTTCAAAGTCATGAGTCCACGTTTTGATGATGGAGAAGAGATTAATTTATTTTCCTTTTGTTTTCTGATGCTAAAATATTATGAGATTTTAACAAACAAAGACAAAAAATATTATGAGTTAAAATTCCTTACTTTCTTAGTAATCCCAAAAAATAAAAAAACTATATTAACAATGATAAACATGGATTAAGGACATAAACAAAATATCTGACTGGTTTCCAGCAATCAAATCTATTCTTGAACTAGTTTTTTTTCTTCTGGTCATTAAAAGTTGCATTCTTATATTTTTTATATTTTTGTTTATCGAACTCAACTTTAATATATAGCTCTACTCCTGTACTAGTGAATCTTCCAACGAAAGTGCGCCTTCTCAAACTCCCCAACTCGGAACCTCTTGGCTAAAAAATAAAATTGGTGATCGTTAGTAATCAAATCAACAGCTCCTTAAAATTAGATTCGTATGTCACAAGAGTTACATTAAGTAATAGCCAATAAATGATTTATTCCATATATAATATAATGATGACAACCCAAAACAACAACAACAAAAACAATCGGAATCAGTTCGATTGATTTATGTTTTAAATTTTTAAAAGAACAGGTCGAAAACAAAAATATATGATGAGTTGAAAGTTTATCAAGAATAATGAGATCTTTCACATTATTGAAAAAAGAAGGAAGAGAGTAATGAAATAAGATAGATACGCTGATGATAGGGAAGTGAGACATCTTGGCCAACATTAGAAGAAGATTCCATAAAGCATTGGATGAGTGCAAAGCATAGAGACGTCTCTACTTGGTTGCGTTTCTTTCTATTTTTAGATTCGATTTTCTTACATTACATTTCTAAATTCCTATTTTTTTATTTTCTTATATTTTATTTCTCCTCGCGAATCCCCTTTTCTTCTCATTTGGTCTCGTTATAAAAAAATCACAATATCTTCCGAGTAGAGATAAAACCATTGGATGTTTGACTTGTTCCACACATTGGAAGAAAAAGTTGAGGTTCGAGTTTATGAACTATTGATATTTTACAGTCACCAGCTTCACAAGAGATACATACACGCACGTACACACACACGAGGGAGGCAAAAAACGAATAAAAACGAATAAGACGAGTGAGCATGGGGATTAAAGAATGAAAAATAAGACCCACGTACGTACGGCATTAACCTGAGACCCAAGAAAAAACCTTGTCATATTCTGAGATTTCCCATGTACCGAATTTATTCAGTTTCTCTGATCATTTTGAGGGTCATTTTTACTAAAAAAGGACTGTGGGGGTCACTTCCTTCTTCTACATTTCACAAGTAATTTTTTAAAAACAAATAAATGATGTCATACTTTAAAACCATTAGAAAATCCTGTGAACAGACTATTTGACAGCTACATTCACTTTGGAAGATTAGTCGGATGGTAAAAACCCGAATAACCTCTTATTTATTAAAAAAAAAAAAAAAAAAGGGGACTCAATAACCATATTAATTAAATGAATGAAAATATACTTCAATAAATTGGGTGAGTAACTATTTACTTAGGTAAAAAGACAATTTTTATCCCTATAAACTCATGCAAATGGAAAGATTTTTTGATGAACTCAAGTTTATCAAAATCAAGTTGGATTATCAGCCCATAGTTAAGCTTATCTAAAATCAAGTTTAATTTCGATAATTATAACATACAAAATAACGGAAATATTTTAAAGAAAAACAAAAGACACATGGCAGAAAAAAAATAGTTGAGGTAAACAAATTATTTGAAACAAAAAAGAGAGAAAGAAAACTAGTTGTTTTTAACAAAAAAACAAAAAAAACAAAAAAACTAAAACCAGTTGTTAACGTAAGTCTTTAAAAAAATATAAATATTATATATATCGTATAAACTAGAAGATGGCGAAAAATGAAGACAAGTGGGGGACAATCCATCTTTATCATTGTAGCGAACAATTAATCTTGTCTGCGATCTATCTCTCTTTATATCACATTTTTATTTTGTTCTTATGTTTCAATTACGCATGTATTGAATGACGATTTAATTTTACATGCATAGTTTTTCGTATCATTTCAGTTCTAATACTTAGCTCTCTTGTATCATTTCAGTTAGTAACTAAGGTTAGTGAAAAAAAGTAATTATGGAAGGAGCTAATCGATGAATCAACCGCCTGATCGTCATAGTGAAGACACTCTATTTAAAGTTTTAAACTAACCATCCTATAATATCAAAATATATTTGTTGAACCACGAGTCCGGTTCGGTGTTTATAGAAGAAAGAAGGTCGGAGATTCTCGTTTATATTTAGATTGAGCTCGGGAGTACAATGGAAAGGAATTTAAATTATTACAATGTTTACGGGAGGTGAGGTCGGAACGACCTTGTTGTAGAATGTAGTAGGCGGGGTTGGGATTGACCGCAGGTGCCGAGTGAGACGCCACTTGCTCGGGCAATTTTCAACCGACGGTGATCGGCCGGAAGTTTACTCTCAGAGTTAGAGTCTAAAACTATGCGTTTTAGGTCCCTTGTGCTCTGCTCTCTCTCGATTTCAATCTGTCCTCAACTATAAGGTTTGGTTCTTATTGGTCGAGATAGCGGTGCATGATTTTCGAGGTGCAACGTTTCGTCTCCCGACCTGGGTCTATATATATGAGACCCCCACTTCCTCATTTCTTCATTTCTCTCCGATTCTTAAGGTAGTTCTCTCTCTCTTCTCTCTTCTTTCTCTCTCTAGTTTTTAACGATCCTTGCGTTTATCACCGTGTCGCCGCCTTCGCATTTCCTTTTACGGTTCGTCTTCGAAGGCATTGATTTCCCCGATGCGTCAAGTATTGTCATGGCTTCCCCCGTTCCCCACTCTCCGCTCTTGCCTCATCGTAGCCCTGTAAGGTCGGAATCCTCCGTTCGGAATAATCCGGATATATCGAGCTCATCTTCCTCGTCCGTTGAATTTATCGACCTGAGATTCATGGCCAGTCATCAAGCTCGTCTCGCCCTTGAGGATGAAGCGATGGCCGATACACGGAGGGTTTTTCTATCTAGATTCCCGAGCTCGACGATCGGGAGGCGTCGGGTACCTCTTCTCCAGTTTCTGGTCGGGGAGATGAGGGGTTTTATCCTTTCGATCGAGGTTACATTGAGATCGGTGAAGGCTCGGGTTTGCCTGGGCAAAGGAAGAGGACATCGGTCCTCTTTTGGTTGAAGACGTGGGAGAGTGGGGCGATTCTCCGGGGCCGGGTCTTGGTAGGCGCATAGGTTTCGAGAGATACGATAATCTCCCATCTCAATCTACGTCGGAGTCGATCAACGTGATGCGTCTTGAGCGGAAGCTGCCTTCCAGGCTAACGTTCTTGACTCCCGGGGAGGACGAGCGTCCTTGGGCTCCACCGTCGAGATACATCTGTCTATACGAGTCATTTTTTACTAAGTGTGGCTTGTGGTTTCCGCTCCCGAGACTCCTGGTTGAATATTGCGCTCGTCGTCGTATTGCTATCTCCCAGCTGGCCACCACGGCTATTAGGAATATGGCCGCCATTCTGACCCATTCTGCCGAGCTGGGTAGAGCAGTTGATTGCGATGTTTTCGAAGAGATGACGCGTCTGACGAGAAAGAATAAGATCTCTGGTCGTTTCTATGTCAGCATGAGATCGAATCACTATTTGCTAACCGGTATCCCGAGCACGGTTGACTTGTGCGAAACCCGCTATTTTTTTGTCAAGATCGACGAGGCATCCGTTCTTAATCCCGGCTGGAAGTTTTGAGCCGGATGGAATGTTATTACGGGTAGTTTTTTTTTGTCTTGTGTTTTTATTGGATTTGCCGATCTGACTCCTAATTCTCTTTTTTTGATGCAGTTCCCCATCGTTTGTTTAAAACTCCTCCAGAGGGTTTTTCCGACTTACTCGACGAATTGAGAAGGTTAGGTCGTCAGAGGTGGCCGGAGCTTCTAGAACAGCGCATTCATAGGAGCCTTGCTCGGATTAACTCGGGTATTTTCCCTTTTGAATTTGTCGAAGATGATTTCCAGTTTGCTAACATCTTCTTCTTCTTCTTTCTTAGGTCGGTACGACACACCCCTTGATCCTTTGAGACCTTTTTCGGAGGTCGAGACAAAAAAAGATAGGCAAAGCCGTGCTAAATATTATGAGCTACGATAGGGAAAGAAAGAAGAGGAAGGAGGCTCCTGATGCTGGGGCGAGTACTGCGGTTCGCACCGACATCCCGCTGGTCAATAGTGGCAACACAGGAGGTGTCTGGGCATCCGGGGATGCCGGTCGATCTGCCGTGCCTCCAAGATCTGATACCCGACCGCCCTGATCAGGGATGCGGATCCATCCCTTATACGAAAAAACAATACGGCGGCTGGTACCGCTAAGAAAAGGCCTAGGGAGAATGAGGTCGGTGGGGCCATCACGCAGAAGAAGTACCATACTAAGTCTCCTGCTCCTGTTCGGGATCTCCGTTGGTTGCAGATGACACAAGCAACAAGGAGCAGGGAGTTCGGGAAAAGGCCGGGTATTCGACCGGTCAATTCGATTTTACATTTTTCATTCGAAAGCGAAGGAAAGCACATCGGAGAGTTTCCCGCGGATTGTGCTAATTTTCTGAGCCGCGTCCAAGGGAGCATGTCACACCAGCTTTCCCCGGTCGACGACTTGGTGGAGAAGGAGGCCTTTTTAGAGTGGTCTCAAAACATCATGCAGGTAAGTAGTGGATCGGCTTAAACTTTTACATGTGTTGTTTCCTGCTAGATTCGTACTCAATTTTCTTCTTTTGGCAGATGGTTTCCATATTCAACCATCTGGTAGAGCAGTACGACCGCAAATTGAAGCGGGCGTATGAGGTATCTCAAAGGAGCGCTGTTTATAAAAAGAAAATATCTGAGCAGGCGATCCTTATGAAGGAGTTGGCGACCAATTACGAGGCCGTGAGGTCGGAGAAGTCGCAGTTGGACGAGGAGATGGCTATAGTGGTCGCTCAGCGGGAGTCGCTGGTGATTGAAAAAAAGAAGCAGATGGAGAGGCTGACGAGGTCGAGAGAGTACGAGGTCGCTAGAGCGTGGGGCAGACCCAGGACAAGTTGAGGGAGAAGTATGCGGTTCGTCTTGGCAAGCTTCGGCGATACTGGGATGACTTAGCCGAGGTAAACAGGGTGTCCATACTTATCAGCCAAGTCTCGGGGCTGCTCGAGGGTTTCAAGACAGCAGGGGATGAGGGCATTCCCATCCCGGACTCTAAGTTGGCGGAGCTCGAGCAGGATCTGATAGGGTATCAGAAAGACTTTGATGCTTTCGAAGTCGTGGATATCGCCGAGGCTGATTTCAATGTAACTCCTCCTTCTGAGCTCGTTCCCCCAAGCCCGACTAATTTCTCAGCAGTTTTGATCCCGAGACTCGACCAGTTTGGCTCCAATGATAGGGAAATGACCCCGAGTAA
Organism: Pseudoturritis turrita; assembly: GCA_900406555.1. Classification (NCBI taxonomy): domain Eukaryota; kingdom Viridiplantae; phylum Streptophyta; class Magnoliopsida; order Brassicales; family Brassicaceae; genus Pseudoturritis; species Pseudoturritis turrita. The sequence continues at coordinate 39,202 of OVBL01000903.1, read as the reverse complement.
TATCCCCAGCCTCCATGCATCTGGAGTCGCGGTCTCTGTGGTCCGACCGTCCAGATTCCTCCTCAATCTAGCTCGGCCCTTGCTCAGGACACTGTGGACCCGGTTACTGGCGAGGTCCTTGCTCCTCTCTCTCATCTTGACCCGGTTAATACTTTTGCTGCTCCGTCTTAGGTCATTTTGTGGTTGTTAGATTTGTTTATTTTTAGCCGTTTGTGGCTTTAGTTAGTTTCAGTTTTTTTTTTTGTGCGGATCCTTTGAATGTATCATGTTGAAACCTTCTCCTTTATTCGAAAATTTATTTTGTCGATTGCTTGGGAGGGCCACTTTATTTTGAATGAATTGTCTGTTTTTCTGCGATTTGATTTTTGCAAAGCATATTTCCTTTTGACGTACCCGTTTGTTTTGAGTGATTCTAATGTGTACGGAACTGAGATCGGTAGGTGCATTAAGTATACGAAGTGTGATTTAGTTTCACTTTTCCATGCGAGTCTGGGATCGGCTTCTAGTATTGACCAAGTATGCGAAATGGATTCGGCTAACTTTTCTTGAAATATTAAGATTTTTGCGGGTCTGGGCCCGGCTTCTGAGGTCGTCTAGCGGTAGTGTGTTAATCTTCCGGTCTAGCGATGTGGTTTATTTACTACTTCATTTATGGGAAATGTAATGTGTGATCAGTTACCTGGCCAGGGTACCGATGTGATTGAGCCTGGGGCTAAGATAGGTTGAGACAAAATGTGTGTATATATATTTTATTATTATTATAGCTGTGCCTTTTTACGGGCTGCCTACGTATCCTTTATATAGGGATCAAGCCATTTGTAGTTCTCTTACATCAGAGACGAAAAGATGGTAGAGCTCGTAGAGCGTTCCTTTTGTTTTTTGTTTTTAGGCTTGTCGTCGTAGTGTACTAAGCTGGTGAGTTGGGTCCTTCTGTAATCGCCGGTTGGGAGTCGTAGTAGTATCTTTTAGACTCATTGAATTCCATGAGTGGGGCATTGTTTCGTCGTGCATCGTCATCAATCTGTAGATGCCTGGTTTGAGGACTTTGGTTATCTGGTAGGGTCCTTCCCAGTTGGCACCGAGCTTGCCGGCCTGGTATTCCGCAGTGTTTTCGTAGACCTTGCGAAGGATGAGGTCGCCGATCTCGAAACGCCTCCCACAGACCCGTTTGTTGTAGTATCAAACTGCCATTTGTTGATAATTCTGAATGCGGCATAGGGCTTGTCCGCGCTCTTCTTCAATGTAATCGACATTGTCGAGAATTATTCTATTATTTAGGTCGGGGTCTTGAACCATTATTTCTTGGCGGAGGCTACCGACGTTCACTTCTGCTGGTGTCATAGCTTCGAGGCCGTAGGCGAGAGAGAATGGACTTCGACCGCTTGATTGCCTTGTAGTTGTTCGGTGCGACCATAGTACTCCATCCAGCTCATCTGCCCAGAGGCCTTTCTTCTCGTCAGGTCTTTTCTTCAGTCCGTCAATGATGGTTTTGTTTGTTGTTTCTGCCTGCCTGTTTCCCTGTGGGTATCTTGGAGTTGATTTACTCAGCCTGATTTTCCATTTTGCGCAGAACTCCTCGAAGTCGTTTGAGATAAATTGAGAGCCACTTTCGACGATGATCTCGTAAGGCAAGCCGTGACGACAGATGATATACTTCCAGATGAAGTTCTGTACGTCCCTGGCTTGGACTCTTACGTACGGCTCTGCGTCTATCCATTTCGTGAAGTAATATGTGACGACCAGGATGAAGCATTTCTGTCTGGATCTTGTTAACGGTTCAATGATGTCCATTGCCGAGCGCATGAAAGGGTATGGGCGGTAGCGGTCGACAGGGGTTCGGTCGGAGAATTTATCATCGGACCGTGTCTTTGACATTTTTCACAGCTTTTGGCGTAGTGAGCGCAATCCTTCATCATGGTCGGCCAGTAATAGCCGAGTTTCTTTATCTTCATTGCCAGGGCTCGTCCTCCTAAGTGGTTGCCGCCTGCTCTCTCGTATGTTTCGGCCATCACTCGTTTGGTTTCTCTCTCGGTGAGACAGTTGAGGAGGATTTCCGATGCACTCCATCTAAAAAAACCATCTTTAATAAGTGTGTAGTGTGCGCTGCGAGTTTTTAAGCGCCGCGCTACCCACTTGTCGTTCGGAACTTCCCCATCGGCTATGTACATTCTGATTTTGTCCCGCCAGTCGGATTCATTTGGATGCTTGTTATACTCGGGAAAGGTTGTTATGACCTACTCGGGATCTTCGGCGTTGTTTTCGAATTCCGTGATATGGCAGATGCCCCGGGGTAATTTGATGCTTGGGCTTGCGATGGTTTCAATGGGTATGACGCATCGGAGATCCGAATCAGTGGTGGAGGCTAGGGATGCTAATGTGTCTGCCATTGTGCTGTCCCCGCGAGGGATTTTGGTGATGCGAAAATTTTCGAAGTTTTTGACCAGGGTCTGTACCAGTCAGAGGTAGGTTTCCATCCGTTCGTCCTTTGCGTCGTACTGGCCGTTGAACTGGTTGGTTACGAGCTGAGAGTTGCAGTATGCATTAATCCTTTTGGAGTCGACCTCCTTTGCCAGTCTGAGTCCGGTGACTAAGGCTTCGTACTTTGCCTCATTGTTGGAGGCTTTGAATTCCAGTCTGAAGGATTGTTCTAGAATTTGTCCGGTTGGCGATTCTAGACGGATCCCGACACCGGAGCCGTGACGAGATGACGAGCCGTCGACATGGAGGATCCATTCTTGTCCCTTGGGGTCGGCAGCCGCTAGTTCGGGGGGAATTTTGATTATGAAATTTGCAAGGACTTGGGCTTTAGCGCGTGTTCGTGCTCGAAATTCGATGTCGTATTCGTTGAGTTCAATTGCCCACTTTTCCATGTGGCCGGATTGGCTCGGGCTATGGAGTATTGCTCTGAGCGTCTGTTCTGTCATAACGGTGATAGTATGTGACCGGAAGTGTGGTTGTAGTTTACGTGCGGAAATTACGACGGCCAGAGCAAGTTTTTTGAGGATCGGGTATCGTGATTCCACACCATCCAACGACTTATTGATATAGAAGATTGGTTTTTGCTTGCCGCGATCTTCTCTCATTAACACACCGCTTACTGCCGCACCGGACACTGATACGTATAAGTAGAGCATTTCTCCTTCCTCTGGTTTTGCTAAGATCGGTGGCATCGTGAGATACTCTTTTAGTTTTTTGAAAGCTTCTTCGCATTTATCGTCCCATTCGAACTTTTTGTTTGCTCGGAGCTGTTGATAGAAGGGTAGACACTTGTCTGTTAATTGGGAGATGAAGCGGTTGAGTGCGGCTATCCTCCCCGCAAACCGCTGTACCTCTCTCGTGTTCTTCGGCGAGGGGAGTTCGACGATGGCCGATATCTGTTTTGGGGTTGCCTTGATGCCACGTTGGGTGACGATGTACCCCAGAAATTCCCCCGATGTAACTCCAAATGTGCACTTGGCGGGATTGAGTTTCATTTCGTAGTGATTTAAGATTTCGAAGCAATCTTTGAGATGTTGGATGTGGTCTTCGACTTTACGAGATTTGACAAGCATGTCATCAATGTAGACTTCCATGGTTTCGCCGAGCTGTTCGGTGAATATTCTGTTGACGAGCATTTGATATGTGGCGCCTGCATTCTTAAGGCCGAACGACATGACCCTGTAACAATAGATCCATCGGTCGGTAATGAATGCAGTTTTTCCTTGATCGTTGGGATGCATCATTATATGGTTGTACCCGGAGAAGGCATCCATAAAGGAGAGGAGTTCATTCCCGACGGTTGCCTCTACTAACCGGTCGATGTGGGGAAGAGAGAAGCTGTCCTTTGGGCAAGCCTTGTTTATATCGGTGAAATTGATGCATACCTGCCATTTGCCATTCTTCTTTTTGACCACAACTGGGTTGGCCAGCCAATCGGGATACTTTACCTCGGAGATTGAGCCTGCCTCGAGCAACTTTTCGACCTTTTCGTTGACCGCTTGAGCACGCTCTGGCCCCAGCTTTCTTCGTTTCTCTTTGATTGGTTTGTAGGTCGGGTCGACGTTGAGCTCGTGACACGTTACCCTTGGATCGATGCCCTTCATGTCTTTAGTTGATACGTTTTTCTGCAAGAACTGAATTAATTCGGTCTTGACTATTACGTTTAGCTCAGAACCTATTCTGACGCGTCTTTGTGGCCTATCCTGATCGATACAGACCATAGTAGTGAGTCCTCGGTTTGGCTCCGTCGTTGGAGATGTTTCTGAGCTTCCAATGTGGAGGTTTACTCGTCGGAGCCTTCGCTCGGTGATGAAGCATGTTCGGGCCATTCGCTGGTTTCCTTGGATCGTGAAGACTCCCGTTGTCTTCGGGAATTTGACGCACTGGTGATACGTCGACGGTACCGTTCTAATTGAGAAAATCCACGGGGTTCCCATGATAATGTTGTACACTGCGGGTTTGTCGATCACGATGAATTTGATGAGTTTGGTTATCCCTCCGGTGTACACGGCCAACTTGATTGTTCCGACCGTCATCGTGGACTCGCCGTCAAACCCGATCAACGGTTTTATGCTGGGTTTGACCTGGTCCTTGCCGATCTCCATCTTTTTCAGGGTTTCTTTGAAGATTAGGTCGACTGAGCTGCCGGTGACGACTAAGACTCCGGTCACTTCACAATCTTTAATCTTCAGCTAGATCACCAGAGGGTCATTGTGCGGCATGGCCAAGTTCCTGGTGTTTGCCTCACCAAAAATGATGGGCATGTCGACCTCGGCCCTTTCCATAACGCTCTGACTTGCGGTAGCTTGTTTCTCGTACTGCTTTATGGATCTGACTGAGTCGTTCCCGGTTTGAAATCTGTCCATTAGCATGTTGATCCTTCTCTTGGAAGCTGGAGGAACGTTCGAGCTAGGTCGGCTGTCGTGCGATCGTTTAGGTGGGTTGGTAACGTTACCGCTCTGCCCTGTCTTTAAGTCGTTTTTGTTGTGCTGACTTCCGCTGGATTGGTATTTGTCGTTTGGCTGACTCGGCCCATCTAGCATGACTTTCCCGCTCTGGTATTTGGCTAGGAGGTGGTCCTTTAGGTGTCGGCATTGGGCGGTAGACTGCCCGAACAACTGATGATAGTCGCAGAAAGATTTGGTGTCTTTGATATCTTTGGAATCTTCGTTTCACACGTACTTGTTGTTCCATGGTTTCTGGGGGGAATTCAGTGTGTTCCCCACGTAGTAGGTTGAAGATTTCTTTCCTCGATCCTCTTTGTAGTCCGAGTTGTAGTGTTGCCGCGATTCGTAGTGGTCGTCTTTTGGCCTTTCCTTGGTGGTCGGGGGTTTAGCCGGTGAGTGTTTCTTTAAATTGACCGCACGGTCTTCTTCGAGCACAATATACCATGTGGCTCGGTGCATCGCGCCCTCGAGGGTCACGGCCTCATTGATTAAGAGGTCATCCCTGAACTTGGAATCATGCCACAGACCATTTTTCAGTGCGGCAAGGGCAGATCCATCCGGAATAACGACCTCAGAAAGTACCGCTTTAAACCGATCCATGTAGGCTCGGAGAGATTACTTTGATCCTTGAGTCAGGGCCCATAAGTCGGCGTCTGATGCCCCCTTTTGCATATACATAGAATAATGCTTGAGAAAAGTTGTGGATAGCTTTTGGAAACTATCTATGGAGTTTGGTTCGAAATGTGAGAACCAGTTGAGCGCCGAACCACCTAGATTTTCTACGAATAGCTGGCAGTATCCCGCGTCCTTCTCGTCTGGAGTGAACTGGGTTCAGCCCATAGCTCTGGTGAACGCGGTCATGTGTTGCCTGGGATCCTTCCCGCCCTCATAAGTCGGTATTTTCAGCTTTTCGGTATTCCTGATTGGAACCGCGGTGATCCGTGTGGTGAACGGGGTTTGTTGTGTTTCTTCAAACACACGGTCTATTTCAGGGGCGGAGCTGAGAGCTCGGTGGACCTTGGAAGTCATATCCTTAAGCTTAGCTTTCATGCCTTCGATCTCGGAATCTTGTTGAGAGGTCGGATCCCGGTGTTGTGGGGTTGAGGCCCGAGCTACTCTGAGGCTTATCGGGCTGCCTATTCACCCAGCTGCTGCTAAGTTTGTCGTCCTATCCGGGTTAACCGGTTGACTTGGCCGTTCAGTGGTGAAGAGTGAAGGGCTCCTGAGTTGTGGTGACTCGTTGGCCGATCTGAGGTTTGCGGTATCCAACTGTTCGCGGTAAATAGCTTGAGCGGCGGCTAGTGCTTCTAATCTTTCGTTCATCTTTTGCGTCAGCTCATCCTGTCGGTCGAAACGTTGTAGTAGTTTATCCAGCATGGTCGTAAAGTCTACCTGATCATCGGTGATTAGAGTGCTTTCGTGTCTAACTGGTCCGGTTTGGGTTGCGGTGATACCTTCGGTGTTAGTTTTGTCTCTGTCGGCCTCTGAGTTAGGTTCATGCGTTACGATTGTGACTTCTTGAGTGATAGTTTCGTTGATCGGTTGGTCGTTCTCCATTTTCGAGCTCGAATCTTTGCATGGGATAATCTCAAGTAGCCCCCTACCTGGCGCGTCAATTGTTGAACCACGAGTCTGGTTCGGTGTTTATAGAAGAAAGAGGGTCGGAGATTCTCGTTTATATTTAGATTGAGCTCGGGAGTACAATGGAAAGGAATCTAAATTATTACAATGTTTACAGGAGGTGAGGTTGGAACGACCTTGTTGTAGAATGTAGTAGGTGGGGTCGGGATTGACCGCAGGTGCCGAACGGGATGCCACTGCTCGGGCAATTGTCAAGACGCTCTTTTTCTTCCACCGACGGTGGTCGGTCGGAAGTTTACTCTTAGAGTTAGAGTCCAAAACTATGTATTTTAGATCTCTTGTGTTATGCTCTCTCTCTATTTCAATCTGCCCTTAACTATAAGGTTTGGTCCTTATTTATAGGTAAATGTCGGTCAGTTACTATAGTTAGATTCAAACTATAGTAACTGATTTAGTTACCCTATGATCAAACCTTAATCTTCTTTGTGGGTTGGGTTTCTGATTAATGGGCCTTTATGATCTTTTTGGACCAGACCCATAAAATTACTGGGTGAAACCATATCCAACAATATTGATTCAAATATATATATAGATTTTGATATAGATTAAAAGGAATAGAAGTGCAATATTATATTATTTTAATAAATTTAAATTTCTATATATTATAACCAACAACATAATATTATTATAAATGAATTCAAATATGTTACTTTTTGATTTTTGTCAACAAATATAATTTTAAATATGTTATTTAAATAGTTAAATTTATAAAAAATATGAAGAACGAATAAAGTTCAATATAAAGACGTCATTGAATAAACTCCTCAATTGTTAGGCTATGGTTACAAATTTTATCTTTGAAATTAAGAAATGCTCTAATTAGTGGCAATGGTGTATATATATATATACATGCTGATGCAATGTCAAAGCAGAAATCTATCAAATTAGTAATTTTATATACAGATGCATATATATATATATATATATATATATATAACAGCGTCCTATCCTGTCCGAACAAATGGATGGTTGATATTATGGTTTGATATTTTTATGAATATATTAATTTCAAAATTTCAAAAGTGTCATTAGCTTTTAATTGTTAGTAATCAAATCATTAAAAATATTAAATATGATTTTAAAAAATATTCTCTCTGTTTCAAAATATAAGTTATGTTAACTAAAAACGTGAATATTAAAAAATTACTTTTCTTCTAAAAAGTATCATTTAATATATATAATAAAAATAATTTAACCAATCATAAAAGAGACTGCAGAATACTAGTGGTCACACAATATTCAATAAAGTTAAAAAAAATATATATAGAATTGTAAAAACAACTTATATTTTGAAACAAAACAACTTTTAAAACAACTTATATTTTAAAAGGGAGGAAGTATATGGTATGCCTATTGGTTTCAAGGATACATTGACATATATATGAGACACGAATATCTATCTCATCGCGTCCTCGTCCGGGGCATCCTAAGAGATAACTCGATGTGTTCCTGCAACTATTGATTTATGGGAGAATGGTGTTCAAGCGTTCGAAGTTTCCTGCCAGCAAGATATTGTTATGCGTGTGGTACTTATGTAGACCATAAGCAATTTCCCAGCATATGGTATGCTATCTGGATGGACAATAAATGAAAAGTTATATTGTTTGTATTGTCAAATAACATTGATGCGTTCCAATTGAAGCACGGCCAAAAGACGTGTTGGTTCGGTTGTCATAGATAATTTCTACTGAGTGACCATCTGTATTGTCAGAGTACCACATTGTTTAAGAAGAACAAAAAAGGGTTTGATGGTCTACCTCCTAAGTTAGACGATAATTACGTTGACTTAGTTAAGAGATTTCGGTGCTGTGAGGATGGTTGAATGTGATGATAATGGGCATGCTCCTATTGACGGTTGTGGTGAGCACCACAATTGGTACAAGAAGATTTTTTTTTGGGATTTACCATATTGGAAGGACCATTTATTGAGGCATAATCTAGATGTCATGTACATTGAGAATAACTCTTTCGACAACATCATGAATGCCATTCTAAATGTCCAAGAAATGATGAAAAATAATTTAAAGTCTAGATTAGACTTTCTAGATGTATGTTCTCGTAAGGAGCATAATGTTATGGTGAATGGAAAAGCTCTGATTCCTGTTTCCAGTTTGATGAGCCTTCAAAGCAAAAGTTCTTTGACTGGATTATACATAATGTTAAATTCCCAGACGGATATGCACCTAATTTTCGTAATTGCAATGATAGTAGAGAAGAGAGGTTTTCTGGGATGAAGAGCAATGATCGTCATGTTGTCATGCAACGCCTCCTTCCATTTTCCTTTGCCGCTTTTCTACCTATAAACGTCCACGGAGCAATTGCAGGTATATTTACACTAATTTATGTTATGATACATTGTATACCACAATTCCATGTATCCTTAATTATATATTCATATGTTATCATCTAATATGCATGGATAGATTCTTTCTTTCGAGATATATGTACGATATCACTTACAGTCGACAGTATTAGAAATCTGGAGGAAAAGATACCCGTGATCCTTTTCAATTTTGAAAAGATATTTCCACCGTCCATCTTTGATGTTATGGAACATCTTCCAATTCATCTCCCTCGAGAAGCTGGACTTGGTGGATATGTTCAATATTGGTGGATGTATCCTTTCGAACGATATATGTTCCATTTCAAGAAGAAAGTGAAAAAATTAAGAGAGTCGAGGGTTCTATTGTCGCACTGAGCATCAATGAGGAGATCTCAAACTTCGCCGAATACTACTTTCCAACACAAGACCAGACGAAGATTCAAAGTCCTGCTCGACATGATGATGGAGGCAAAAAACCGATTTACTCAGTCAATGTCCTTAATATATTTGCACAAATTGGACGACTAAGTGGAAAATGCAAGAAACAAAGGCTAATAGAGGAGGAGCAAACTCACTTGCAAATGTTTGTTCTCAGAAACTGCAACAAAGTTCTGCAATATGAGAGGTAATAGATTGAATAATTTATATGTTAATTTGTGACACTCGTTCATTCACAGGATTTAAATGGCTCAAATACGTTTTAAAAATACAAATTTTAAAATATTTTTAGTACTAATTAATATAAGATTCAACAATCTTTTTTTGTAGGTCGTACTGCGAGTTTCGTTCTCATGGGTCGCGGTTGACACAAAAAGTGCTTTGCGGATCCGCGACACCTATTTCGTCGGGATCTCAGATTCCCGAGTTACAGAGTTCCATAGCTCGGACTCAAATCTCGATTGAGGATTTGGTAAAGCAACGAGGCCGGACACATATCAAAAGCAATAATGCAATTTTCAATTTTATTATTTATAATTTAAATTTTTTCATTTTTTTAATAATATTTGTTTTTTTTTTAATGTTTGTAGGTTTAGGTTAAAAATGGCATCACCAAGTCTATATTGGAGATGATACATACGCTACTCGAGCATTTGTACATGGCTTATGGAAATATTCTAGGTGATGTCAAAGAGACGTGGTTCTGATCCTTTGCGGTAAACTTAGAAAAGCTCTCAACAAACACAAAATCTCTCTTAGTTCTACGCAGTTCTGTTCCTTGCGATTTCTTAAACAAAAGTTCTCTGAAAGTATAATTAGGTTCACACAGTTTATTCTCATCAAACAGAAAACTTTTATGCCTAAAGAACTTCCCATGCTTAAACTTGTCACAAGATTGAATAATTTCTTTAAAATCATGACCTAAAGCGTAAAACTTCCTGATGTGTTCAAGACCAAGTAATTTTTCATCACGAGCAGAAAGTAAAACATGCATTCTAGGCATTGTATCAACCAAATCAATTCCCTTACATTGCTTGTTTCGGTTGTCATAAGGAAATGTCTCAAGGGATGATCCTGGTACAAGGTCAGTCTGATGCTCCAACACATAAAACAATGGTAATCTCCTAGGTGGTTTCTCTGGAAAGTCTTCTTCATAATCCTGCAAAAGAAAATCAACTCTACTCGGCAGCACCGGTTCCAAGTTAGTAAGACTTAGACAAGCCTCTTTGTTTCCAAGTACATTCATAGATTGAGTAGAGAAAATATCTCTCTTAACCTCACAAGCTCTCACAAGCAAGTTGCTGTGTTTCCTCACGGGTTTGCTCTCACAGGCCTTTAACTTGGCCTTTCTCAAGCTCACTCTCTTTTTGGTGATCAGTGTTTGGGTCACTCACACTTTGTTGCTCTTCCTTCTTGCTCATATGCTTTTGATCTAGGTAAACTTCATGTGGTGTCATTGGAACAAGTGTGATTGTTTTACCTTTGAATCCAAACGAATGTTTGTTGGTAAAGCCATCATGTGTAACCTTGTGATCATACTGGCACGACCTCTCAAGAGAATATGAATGGCTTTCATAGGCAAAACGTCACAAAGAACCTCATCCTCATACTTGCCAATTGATAAAGGAACCAAAACTTGTTTAGTTACCTTCATGTTTGCACTTTCATTCAGCCACTGGAGTAGATAAAGCCTTTTGTGCCTTGTTGTTTTCAATACAAGTTTCTTCACCATGGTCTCACTTGCCACGTTTGTACAACTTCCCTTATCAATGATACAGTTGCACACTTTGCTCAGAACATAGCACCTTGTATAGAACAAATTTTCTCGTTGCTTAGTCTCCTCTGCTTTGACTTGAACACTTAAAGACCTCCTTGCAACAAGTAACTCTCCTTTAGCTGGCTTTTCTTCATAATCCTCCAATGATGATACTGAGTCTAAACCACTTCTTCTTCAGTTTTGATTTCACCATTATCCAAAAGCACCATGGTTCTCTTGTTTGGACATTCACTTGCAAAGTCTCCCCTGCCATGACACTTGAAACATTGGACATCACGGTTTCTTGTGGTAGAGATTTCAGCTTTACCTTTGGTTTCTTGGCTGGTGGTAAAGGGTTTATCAGCTCTTGGTTTTGAGATAACCTGCTCCTCTTTTGAGTAACTCTGCCTCACGTTTTGTGTACCAACACCAAAAGATTGGCGTGTTGTACCCCTCCTCTTGAGCTGTTGCTCAACCAAGATTGCCATATGCAACATCTCCTCCATGTCCACATAGAGTTGCATCTCCAAACGATCTTGAACCTCTCTGTTTAGCCCACTTAAGAACCTTGCCAGGGTAGCCTTTCTGTCCTCTCCAATATCAGCCCTGATCATGAGAGTTTCCATTTCTTGATAGTAATCCTCTACACTCTTACTACCTTGAGTGAGCCTTCTTAGTTTTTGGTGTAGCTCTCGATAGTAATGGCTAGGAACAAATTGTTTCCTCATTATGGCTTTCATCTCATGCCGTGTCTCAATGGGTCTTTCTCCATTACGCCTCCTGTTTAGCACAAACTGATCCCACCAATTAATAGCATAGTCATAAAACTTTGTGGCTGCTATTCGTACCTTATTGGATTCAGTATAGTGTTGGCAATCAAAGACAAGCTCAATTTTCTTTTCCCACTCCAAATAGGCGTCTGGATCATTCCTCCCATGAAATGATGGAATTTTTAGCGTGAGACCACCATGGTTATCAATAGGTCGTCCTCTGCCTCCTCTGGTGCGTCCAATTCTCCTTTGATTCTCTTGAGAAGAGTTGCTATCACGGTTGTAATAATCATTTGCCTCCTCTCCTCTTGGCTATCTAGACTGGTTTCCACCTTTTCTATTAGGCCTCTCCTGTGGTCTTGTACCTCTTCTTGCACTAGATCAAGTCTTTGATGAACCGCCTCCATCTCAGTTCTTAGCATACGCTGCATCTCTCCCATTCAAAGCCTCCATCAAGAGATTTGGAGCTGCTGTTTCTCCTTCTTTAAGGTTCCTGCTAAGATGAACAAACAGGTTAGAAGTAAAAAATCCTCACAAGTGTTTCTCTCTCAAATGTTTCCTCTCAAAGTATTTTCTCTCCAATGATTTCCCTCAGTGATCCTCAAAGGTTCATATAGAACAAACAAATCAAACCCAATGAGCAGTCCCCAAAGAACCAAGAGAAAAAAGAGAAATAGATAGAAAGTTGAAGAATTTTTTTATCTAGTTGATTAACCAAACAGAGCAGAAGATGAACAGTTGAGAAGATGAACAGATGAAAAAAAACGGAAATGAAAATTTTTTTTTTTCCTCTGGAATTTTCTTTTGTTCTGGATCTTTCTTTTTTTGTTGTTGATGGCTGGCTCAACTAGGTTTAGATAGACATAAAAAATGGAAATGAAAAGAAGAAGGTGAAAAGGTGAGAAAGATGATAACAGATCGAATACCGAACTCAAGAGTGTGCTCTGATACTACTTGACACAATTTTTCCAAAGAAAGGCACTCTTTAGTTGGTGAGATAATCCTTGACTTCAAAAGGATTCGTGGAGCAAGAATCTTGAGTATATTAAACTCACACCCAATACTCACTTAAGACGTTTCCAAGCAAAACATGGCGGTGGAACCTTGGAAGAAAGAAATCGTGTGGTTAGAACCTTGAGTATATGAAACTCAACACCCAAAACCAACTTAAGAGGCTCCTAAATCCCTTGGCTAGTGAATGGCCACACAAGAGCTGATGGTTTTCTCTTGATAAACCATTTTGATTCTTGGATATGACACACAAAGCAATCGGTTTGTTCACAAAGAACATATGAGAATCACTCTCAAAGAAAAGAAGAAATTTTTTTTATAAAAAGTTGGATGAGTTTGTAGATGTGTTTACAAGAGTACTTAAACAGAAAAAATGTGGTAAAAACAAAGCAAACTCGAAATTAGAAACAATAACTACTAGGACTGGAATAAATGGAAGTTTGAATGACTCTTCAGCTTATTTTGGTCACTCATTTGGGCCATAAATAAAAGACATTTATTCTGGGCTTTTTTGACTTGATAACATATTCAGAATGGACTGGACTTGATATATATTACTTCCAATGGAATTCTGAAGGTTCTCCTTGTCCAGAATCTCTTGAATAAGCCCACTAAGTGCATCTTTAATCTTTTAGCTCGTGCTCTTGTAACTGGAACAGCAGGTACAAGCAATTCTTCTTCAGGTTCAAGCACATTGCCTCCCATGATCACATCAGTTAAGAATTCCTCCTAACTCCAGTCGACCCATGAGCTCCTTGATCAGATAGATAAGTTGAACCAAATCGTTAAGGAGAAGGACACTTGGTTCGAGGAATTGAAGAGGTAGAATTATGAGTTCAAAAAGCTATTTGAGAGGCTTATTGTAACGCATGTGTTCCGCATACTAGATTGGGATGGGGTAAAGGCTAGAAATAAATCTGAATGTTAAGGCAGAGATTAGTAAAAGTCAAGAGGTTTTTCTAGATGGACTGTTAAGGTCAGAGTAAAAAAATTAGTTGAATAAGCTATAAAGCTCAATCCGAAATTTCCAATCTGAAGTGACGATTATTCGGAACCAGTGGATTTCAGATAAGTCTGGTCAGGTTTCAGACACGGCAGTTGGGCCAGTCAACATTGAGCTCGTGTGTTCGCGGATAAGTGTTTTTGCGGGAACAGTTACTGAGCCAAGCACGGGAACTGATTTCAAGGTAAGTATTTTGACGAGAACGGTTACTAAGCCAAAGCACTCGAACTGGTTTCTAGGTAAGAACATGGGACAATTACTTGGTAAAAACGCGGACTGAACTGCCTTAGAATAATAAGCGGGAAAGGTTATTGGGTAAAAACACTGATCCAAGGGGTAAAAACGAGCGGGAAGAGTTATCAGGGCTTGTGTGGATTTATTAAGTGGGCGCGGGGACTGTTCTGGGCAGTTATCGCTAGGTAAACTGTATAACCGACCCTTTAATTATTTTTTGAAGCAATTTTCTCAAACATCAGACACGAAAAAGACATAGAAAGAAACAGAGAGAAAAGGTGAAGGAAACTCGAGAGAGTGTGAGAAAGATCCGAACGTGGCTAACTTTGATCGAGTCTGGGTGATCAGCGACTCACTGTGATCGGTGGATCATTAGATTGGCCGAACTGTTCTGGATTCTAAGCGACAAGAGGTGTTAGGAAACAAGATCAATCGAACCGAACATTTCAGTTGAGTGCGTGACCGTACCTATATGTCTAGCGTCGTATTCTTGCATAGATTTACCTAGTCTTTGATTGCTGGTTGTTCTGACTATTTTCTTATCTCTAATCTGTTATCTGATGGCTCGGTCTTCATGATTGATTTCTTTAACCGAGAGTCTAGATCAGACAACATGCTTGAGGGAAGCAATGCTCGCTAAGGCTTGTCTGGTTGCAGGAAGACTGCTTAGTAACTTGGGATAATCAGGCTTGACGAGTATCTGGATTGATAGGCATGATTGACTGATTGAATGGATTGTTTGATGCGATAACTATTATGTGGCTAAGTGGGACGGGATGATCGCTCTCACTAAGAAATTATGTTGCTTATGCCTCCTTTGTAGATGCATTAAAAGAAATTACCCGCGAAGGTAATCAGAGTGCTTGAGCCCGAGTCTAAGGAAAGGAAGGAAAGGATGGTGGATTTGGATAGAACGTAGGCCAAGTAGTAACGTAGTAATAGCTTATTAGCGAACTTACAGTTGTACTTTAACCTCGCTTTAATATAAATTCAGTTTATGCATGAAATAGGCTTGTTCAAATCGAATTAAACACAGAAATATGTTAAGTAAGGAAAAACTTAAAAATATATCTAATTCTGGCTGAAGTGGACGAGCCAGAATCTTACCGCGGTAAGGAAATTAGAGTCGGGGGTTTCAATTTGGTATCAAAGTGTGGTCGATTCTAGGATAGTTTATAGCATAAACTGGTTAGTGGATAAATCAATCCTTACAATGCATGATGTCTCGCGGTAAGTCTATTTTTGTTAGTGAAAGATTAAGTTAGTGTTGGGGCTAACTTATCTGATTTGGTCATTGTAGATGGCTAAAAGTAACCGACGAATTTCCAACGGATTCCAGACAAGGATAACCGACGACAACCTCTGTTGGAAATCTGCATATTTTTCGACGTATTTTTCGACCACCATTGTTGTATTTTTTCGAATTTCCGACTACCGTCGTCATCGGAAACTTGTCGTAAATCCATCGAAAATTTTCAACGGACCTTGCCCGCTAAAATTTTGACGGATAACCGACAATTTAAGTTTCTGTCGATCTTCAATTTGTCAGAAATCTATCGGTAAGACCCATTTTCGACGGATTTCTGACAGTTTCTTCCGTCAGAAATATGATTCTTTCTTGTAGTGTACATAACGTCAAATTCAATAAAAATGCAAAAAAATAACAGAAAAATATATAAATCCAATAACATAAACTGATAAAAGTGGTAAGATATTTATGAAAAATCGTTAAACCGGAACACATACCTTGTCTCATTTTAATAATGAATTTGGCTCAGAATTGGTCAGGAATTAGACACACATGTTAGAAAAGAGATCATAGAAGGAAGTCAACCACTTGTCACCGTTTAAGTACCCATTGCGGTTTATTTTTCAAAGTTCTTATATATAGATTCATCTCAATTCATCATGTGTTCACTATATTCAAACTCCGATTGAGTGATATAGGTGTTGGCTAGCAAAAACATACGTCAATATAAAAAAAAAAGTTTTATCTTCCATTCCCATGTCCATCTATTCTGAACTGACCACTTTCATAGCGTGACCCATAAGGCTAATTATTCCATCACCATCGGACAAACATGTTAAAATAGCTAACAATACCTCATATCTTCAATAACAAAAAATGTTCAACAGTAACCTTGATCTATAGTTAGGTTTATCGGAAATCACATTGCGAAGGATAAGAAGGTAATTTACTCGCTTCCTATATTGTTGATGTGTAGTCAGATTTTATTCTAAAATAGAACTGTGAGTGCATAGTGGTAGCATTAGTATATTGAAGGATCGAATCCACAGAAATTAATGGTTACACTAAGAGAATAAAATCTAGCTAAGTCAAGATTATGAAGTGTTTTTTTTTTTTTGTAAACTAAAGACTAAAGACTAAAGCAATAATAACGAAGTAAATAATGATCCAATCAATAAGAGAAAAGTGTTTGGCATCAGAGATATCACCATGGCTCATGGACTATTCATGCAAATAAAACATATGATCATTCGATAAACATATTCTAGAACTAGAAAAACTGATGAATAATTAATCTGCTCTCGCAATGCTAACCTTCAAGTTCGATTAAATTCAAAAAATCCTATAAGTCAACTCTCGCACCTTATAGCGTCTTTTTTGTCTAAGCTAGTTCAAGAAACCTATCAGCACTTTTGGTAGGTAGATTAATGCTAGTAGCAGTTACTTTGTGATCAGTTAAGCAACATGCATTAGATTCAAACAAAGATCAAAAAACTTCTAAAGAATAAATCTCAAATCTAACAACTTATGTTAACAATCCACAAATCCCCTTTGATACACCCTTAAACACAACTAATGAACTACTCAAACATGCTTATAACAAAACATAACAAAGATTGAGATAAAATTGCATAATCATAAATCTAGAAACAATAACTTCTCTATGAATACAAACAGATATAGATCTTCTCCCTGAAATTCGATCAAAGGTATGAAAGAGAATATAAAACTATGAAATATCTAAAAAGTGGCTATGAATTTTGTGTGAAGGACTGTGCAATAATGTGACTTTTGTCTTGCCCTATTAGATGTATTTATAAGTCTTGAGAAACGTTTAGGTCTGTCAATTCTTTCTTCTATGGGATTTGGAAGGTTTAATGTTATTTGGACTAAAATTGAGACTTAGCAGCCTACGGGCAATGTTATTCTCCTATTTCTTAGGGTTAACCCGTTAACTGCAAAGTCGGCATGTTTATCATGGGACCCATCAGTAAAGTGAAGTCTAACCATTTGGTCATCACGTCTCACGTGACTGGCAGCAATGAATGATAATTGGCCGCTTTGCTTTCATTCGGGGAGGATCTTAGTGATTTCCCTCCGCATGTGCTCTCCGGACACTTTCGTACCTGATTTTTGGCAATGGCGGTTATGCTTGGCCCCAGATATAGGGATTCACCGATTGCCCTAGTCCTATGTTGGCAAGAGTCTATGCCTCCTGCCCTTAACTCCTTTTTGGTAGATTCTTCCTTTCTCTTCTGAAGTGCAACCACGTTTTGTTTTCTTCCGACTTGCTTTCTTTGGTGGAGAGGGTCCTACCCTTTTTCCCTCTGCTCAGAATGACTTTCTCGTCGTGGTCGGATTCAACCATTCTTAAAGATTACAGTGACGTATGTCCCTTATAGAAAGGGTTGAAGGGATCATACGCCTCCTCTGTCCCACCAGATAGGCAGTTCCCCCCCCCCCCACGTCGTGAGAGCTTGCTTGGCTCATTCGGAACGCAGAAGTCATGGATTCAAATTTGATGTTGGTTGAGCGGAGCTGCACGCCCAAGGTGTATCTTGCTGTCGTAGGCACGTTGTTGTAGTTAATTATGTTTGGCATCAACTCTCGTGGATTCCATCGTCTGTCATGTCCTTCCCTTGGGGCATCAGGAATCCCATTCGATGTACAGTTTTCCCTTTGGTAATATGCCCATCTTGCTCTCTCAGGTATCACCGCTTCCAACATAGTCTGTAGTCGCTCTTGCAATCGAATCTCTTGTCAAAGGTTCGCCTGTGCTCTTCCAAGAGTGGCGGCAGTGGTGGTAAGTGGGTGTTTGGGACTCCCACAAGGTAAATCCTCCATTCACCATTAGCATGCTTTCCCTCTATCGAATAACATCTCTACACGTCGTCCACTTTGTTAGATCTGGGATTCTGAGAGTTTGGTTAGTGTTTGTTGAGTTAGTAACAGCAAAAGATGCCCCTCTTACTAGTGTCAAACTGTTTTGGGGATTTTTTTGTGTAAGGGTCGAACCAGTGGGGGCAAGTCTCCTACACAAACAACAAACGCGTTGAGGCCGAGATGGTTAGATGTTTTTCAACAGCTCTCTGACGTTCAAGTCAGAAAAGAGAAGACGAGAACAGAAAGATAACGGGTTTGAAGCATGAAAAGTCTAGAAAGAAGTCAGAAAATAGAAGAAAAAAGGTTTAGTGACATTGGATCGAAAGAAGTGATATGCGGTGTATCCGGACGTTTAGGAAGCACTTTCATGGTGGAAAAGTAGAGAAAGAATGAGTACTTTGAGTGGAAAATGATCAAAAATGATCGGAAAAGTGACTAGAGATGGTGGCATGGAGGGAGACTAGGTCTCGAAAAATAAGAAAGGCTAAATGTTTCGAGAGCAGTATTTTGGAAAGACTTAGCCAAGAAGTAAAAAATATCTCATCTTCTCTCGTTAAAGAGAAGGTTATATATAGAGTTCTACCTGCCTGGCCTAGGATAGCGGGTCACATGTCTTGGATCAGATCGGGTTTGGGTCCATCAGTTTGGACATGTACAAAGCACTCGAGTGCTTTTCACCTACCACCCTTGACTTTACATGTCAGCTGGCAGACAAGTTATCATTGGAGGCTCAAGATGATGTCACTGTCGTACGAGGTGCAGCGTATGATGCGGCGGGTCAAACGCCGGAAGGTTCCTTGGAATAACCTATGTTGTTTTAACCATTTTGTGAAGCAGAAACTAGTTGTTTTACCTATCACATGCGAAAAGTAAATAATTTTAACCATTTGACCGAATTTTCATTGTTGTTATTTTCACTAATTTGTTAATTAGTAATATCTTTGTATAAAAAGTATATGGTCGAGAGACGTATCTAGTTACAGGAAATAAATGAAATAGTATTGGCTACCAAGTGGGTGAGATATAATTTGGAATATTATCAGTCCATTAGAGTGGTGGGTTTGGAATACCACAAACAAGAGGAAAAAACAAAAAAAAAACAAAAATGAGATAACAAGACAATATATTATGTACGTAGAATCAGTTTTAGATTCTCGTAGAACACTGGACAAGAAAAAGATTGTGGTGATGAGTTCACCGACCCGAGTTAATGCAAATTCGGAAACATTATATATATAAGGGGTCGAATACGATACGAAGTAACAAAAAAAATTAAAACATAAACCAAACTTGTTTGTTTTAAGATCAAAGATATATCTATAAATCCGATAGACCCTCTTGTGGTAGGAAGAGTTGTCGGAGATGTTCTTGATCCTTTCACGAGATCGATCTCACTAAGGGTTACTTATGGCCAAAGAGAGGTGACTAATGTTTTGTATCTAAGGCCTTCTCAAGTCCTGAACAAGCCAAGAGTTGATATTGGTGGAGAAGACCTCATGAATTTCTACGCTTTGGTTCTTTCACTTAAACTCTCTTTTTTCTTTGATTTCTTCACTGCTTTCATTACTCTCTTTTCTTAGAAATTTTTTTTTTGGGGTCAATTTCTTAAATAAATATTTGGCATGCATACCCACAAAGAGACCTCAGCTAAATGATCCCAGTCTTTTCATTTAACTATTTTCTTATGATTTATTTGGTTTTACATTTATATATCTAAAATCAAAAATTAAATAAGTAATACTGTTTTTTACTCATGGAGATGAAGCCTTTTATCAAAGAAAAAAAAAAAACTTCTCAAAAAGGATGAAGCCATTAAATATTTGATCCAATCCAAAATAAAATGTGAATAGTTTTATAATCTACTACAGTTCTATTCTTTCTTGGTTTCTATTATCTAAATCTTAGATGTTTTTTTCTCTCCATAAATTCTTGCATAATTTTCTTGACTTTGAGTAGGAATTTTCATTGCCATCAACCCAATACCAAATTTTCATTGGTGTTATTTTCACTAATTCGTTAATTAGTAATATCTTTGTATAAAAAGTATATGGTCGAGAGACGTATCTAGTTAAAGGAAATAAATGAAATAGTATTGACTACCAAGTGGGTGAGATAAATTTAGAATATTATCAGTCTATTAGAGTGGTGGGTTTGGAATACCACAAACAAGAGGAATAAACAAGAAAAAGAATAATGAGATAACAAGACAATATGTGATGTACGTAGAATCAGTTTTAGATTCTCGTAGAACACTGGACAAGAAAAAGATTGTGGTGATGAGTTCACCGACCCGAGTTAATGCAAATCCCAAAATATTATATATATAAGGGGTCGAATAGGATACGAAGTAACAAAAACAATTAAAACAGAAACCAAACTTGTTTGTTTTAAGATCAAAGATATGTCTATAAGTCCGAGAGACCCTCTTGTGGTAGGAAGAGTTGTAGGAGATGTTCTTGATCCTTTCACGAGATCGATCTCACTAAGGGTTACTTATGGCCAAAGAGAGGTGACTAATGGTTTGGATCTAAGGCCTTCTCAAGTCTTGAACAAGCCAAGAGTTGATATTGGTGGAGAAGACCTCAGAAATTTCTACACTTTGGTTCTTTCACTTAAACTCTCTTTCTTCTTTAATTTCTTCATTGCTTTCATTACTCTCTTTTCTTAGATTTTTTTTTTTTGGGGTTAATTTCTTAAATAAATATTTGGCATAGATCCACAAAAAGACCTCAGCTAAATGACCCAACTCTTTTCATTTAACTATTTTTTATGATTTATTTGGTTTTACATTTATATATCCAAAATCAAAAAGTAAATAAATAATACTAGCCTTTTATCAAAAAAAAAAAAAAAATTCTCAAAAAGAATGAAGCCATTAAATATTTGATCCAATCCAAAATAAAATGTGAATAGTTCTATAATCTACTACAGTTCTATTCTTTCTTGGCTTCTATTATCTAAATCCCAGATGTTTTTTTTCTCCCAATAAATTCTTGCATAATTTTCTTGATTTTGAGTAGGAATTTTGGGATTTTTTGGTTCCTCCTAATAATCTAATGAGTAAATTGTATTCGTTTTTTTTATTTTTCTCTCTTTTTAATTCTACGATGCTTTTAAAAAAGGCATATAAATATCTGGGTTCGAATATGCAAAAATATATAAAAATTTGACGTTAAATTTAAAAAAGAAAATTGATTAAATGTTTGATTTCTGTACTGGAATATTTGATGACCGTTTGAATCAGGATATTCAAGCCAGTCTTTTAGATACTCTGATATATGTAGATATGTAGCTACTACTTTTTTCTAATTTAATATTTTTCTTTCTTGTGTTATCATTTCTCGAACGTCAAAAAGAAAAAAGAAAAAAAACTTTTGTTTTCTTCATTGCTTTAAGGTTGATAATCTGATCACTTATTCTTCGTCTTCTTATTTGTAACTCTTTTACGTGTCGATGGATTTAATGAAGGTTATGGTGGATCCAGATGTTCCAAGTCCTAGCAACCCAAACCTCCGAGAATATCTCCATTGGTTTGTGCACTAATTCACCCCTCTTCATCTCACTTTCATGTTATAGCCTCGACCATGTTGCTTGAATTAGATAGAAATATATGCACTCAACCAAGCATGATATGTATATTGGAGACTTGGAAATTTAGTAGATCACTGACAGAATTCAAACATTTTACTTTTGAATAAGAGGAGACATATAAAATCAACTTCTTTGATAAAAAAAATTCAAAAACTTTAGATGTGCGATATATATATATTTCTGTGGTTTGACTGAGCTACACATAGATTCTATAGAACTATATGACATTATTTGTACTAAGATTTGATTTTCCACTTTAAAGTGTTGTTTGGACATTTCCTTAGCCTGATGACGTGTCTTTGTGACTTGAAGTGAGTAGGACTAGGTTTCCTGTTATATATATCCCAGTTACCTCACAACACATCTCTTTCCTTAGTCTCACATTTAAATATGCATGCACCATATATAAAACTTTCCAAGACTCAATTTGACTGTTGATGCATGTTTTGTTATCATTTGCACCGATAATCTATCGGTTTACAAGCACAACTTAATTAAGTACTTCTGTCTAAGTTCAAGTAGCATTTTAATTATGTTATTCCATATCTTACAAAATTCATTTCAGGTTGGTGACTGATATTCCTGCCACAACTGGAACAACCTTTGGTGAGTTTATGTATAGCTATAGATTGATCGTTAGGCGGTAGATAGATCGAAAGAGTTATATATACACATGTACTATGCAAACTTAATAAATAAGTATGTAGAATTCAAATGTGCTTGATAATTATTTTCAGGCAATGAGATTGTGTGCTACGAATGTCCAAGGCCAACCTCGGGGATTCACCGTATCGTGCTGATATTGTTCCGACAGCTCGGGAGGCAAACAGTGTATGCACCCGGGTGGCGCCAACACTTCAACACTCGTGAGTTTGCTGAGATCTACAATCTCGGCCTTCCCGTGGCTGCGGTTTTCTTCAATTGTCAGAGGGAGAGTGGCTGCGGAGGAAGAAGAAGTTAGATGGCTTCTTCCTTTAATCCATTGATACGAATGCATATCCTCATGAGATTTATGCATCTACAGTATTGTTATAATAACCATTTTATGATACGAAGCGCTGATGATGACTATAGTAGTTTAATATGTATGTAATAATGAGAGAGAGAGAAGATTATGAGAGTGTTTTACTTATATGGTGTGTGATGGGATATTCTATATCAATTCTATATGAAATAAAATGTTATATAACTACGTTACGTATGTTTTCATTTATTTTGGATGCAGTGATTTCATAACATTCGGAAAAAGAGTGACTAGAGAAACTGACAATTGCAGTGGAATCTGCTTTTTGTTTTACTTTTTCGTTCAACATGATGATGCCACACTTTCTAAATATCTAAGACCGTTATCTTATTTTTTATATATAAGTTTAGAAAACTATACATTTTGATTTCAAGTCAAAAGATTAGTGTGGGCTTGATTGTTTTTTTTTTAGTTTATAAAGATATATATATATATATATATATATAGTACTTTTATTTAAATGTTCATGTAATGATTTTTAAATGTAAATCCAAACAAAATATTTATGTTTGAAACAGTAAAATTATATATGCCATCGTTTTGTGCATAAAGCCATAACCCACGCTGTTAAACTAGTAAAGGAGGAGCACCAATATATAATTTACGAGTTTTATGGGTCTTCGATACGAAAAACCACATGCATCACTGGGAGATTATATCTAGCAAACCATTATGAACTAAATGATGGAAGTTTAGTGTTTATTGTTTTCTACGTATAGATCAAATATCCCTAGCTAAACATACCTTTTTTTTTCTGATCGCTACAGAATTTACATTGTAGTTGTTGCCAAAAAAACTAGTTTGGATTTTGATATGAGATCCCCAAATGACCAAGAAAATGTTGGAAAGCACTTACCATTATGCAAGAATGTTCTAAGCTGATCAAAACTCTTATTTTTATCGTTTACAACTCATACACGCTAGACCTATTAATTTGTTTTTTTTTTTAATTAAATTTGAGTTACAGTTGTTGCTCCAAAAATTAGGTTGGACTTTGAAAGCAACATGAGCCTAGGGCTCGGCAAACTATTCGCCAGATTCACTTCGATCTGTAAAATTTCGGAGCAAAGTAAATACTTAAATAAAGTATCCGTAAAAAATGGAACAAATTGCAAATACTAAAATTTTACGAGACGAATATCCGCTCCGCTCCGTATATATGTCTAGATAATTACATATATGAATTGTATAATGATTATATCTGTATGCAAGTTTTATGAATTTATATTCATCAAATTAATTATTTAAATATTAAAGATTAACAAATTAAGAAGAAAATACTTTTTTAAATGAAATAATTTCCATTTTTTGTTGAATTTGAATATTTTCTCTATTTTTTATAATTATTTTTAAATTATTACGGAGCGGATCGGATATCCGGACACCGGATATCCGGTTTGTTGTGGAGTGGATACGGATCGGAGAAGTGTTGATCAAGACGGAGCGGAGCGGATCACGGATATCACCAAAATACATGATATCCGCTCTGTGCCACCTCTATGAGCCTTTATCTTACTTACAATTATGCAACTATACTTCTTTAAAATCGGTCTAAACTCATTTATTATTGTTTCGTTTTTGTTTTTCATTTACAACTCATACATATTTTTGGATTTGAAAGAGAATAATATATGAAAAGGACATTAATACAAACTACCAAATTAGAAACTTTGTTCAAAGTTTCTACTCATTTCATTTTCTAGAAACAAACAATAATAGCTAATGTATTACCGAAATAATAATTAAATGGTTAAGTATCAAATGATTTATGATTTTGAAATTTGTTTTTTGGAAATAAAACAGCAGCCATACAAGAAGATTACAAGAATCTTATGCTCAAAAACATCCATGCTTATCTAAAACTGAAAATAGCAATATGTGAAGAATTTGTGTACGAAAATAACTGAAAGGGTCTAATTTTATAAAGCAAAGTTGTGTAAAGATAAAAAGCATTAGGAGATTTTCAACAAAAGAAAAGAAAAAGGAGAGGTCGCATGTTTTTTTTGGGAACAGAAGGAGATAAGAGAATATTATTGTCATAAAGAAAGACTGTTTGTAGTTTTCATTGGTGCACGTGTTCATTCGCATGTGACAGTACTATGAATATAACATGTCACTATGTCATCAACCAACAAAAACAATTGGTCCATTAATAGTTTCAGTTTTTTTCACCATCATACGGATAGTCTTGCCAAACCAATTGGTACACTCCTCGTGTATACTATGTCCACAGAGATATATATTTTTTTTTCTTCACGACTTGCCCACAGAGACATTTATGGATTTGAATAGTGGAGAATGTAACGCCTCGACTACTTTTGCTAAAGCTAAGTTTTTAGTTGACTTTTTATTATTTTTTTATTCTTTTATTTTATTTATTTTATTTTTTAAAAGTATTTTATTATTATGATAATTTGTCCTCTCCTTTCCTTAGAAAAGAATACATTTTTGAACGAAAATACAACAGATGTTAGGCTTTCAACCTCATCCAAACGCTAATGGGAAACAAGTGAAAACAAACTATCTAAAACACTCATCTATGAAACAAGAAAAACAGTAGGTAATGAGATTAGAGCTTGTGCCCAAAAAAGCAAAATTTACCATTCCGAGTTTTTCTGGAATAGAAACTATTTATGGAATCGGATTGATCTGAGGAGTTGTGGTTGATGTTGCTGGTGCTTGGAAATATCCAAACCAAGTTGAGAGGAAAGTAAGATCGCTACTTGGACTGCGATCTGGACCTTCTTTGGTGTCGATTGTTGATAGTTTCCTTCGAATGGTGTGTTGCATATCTTTGACGATGATATTCACCGGTGTAGGCAATGCATGATGTAACCTGACATTTCTTTCTTTCCACACTCCACAAATAACAGCCTGAATTATCATCTTGCAAATGATGTTGACTTTCTTGAATCGAGATACTCTTGTTAGCCAATTAACAATCTGATCAATATAATCAGGAGGATCAAATCTTGGATGACTGAAGAAAGACTTCCAAATCTGAGATGAATATGTACACCTAAAGAATAGATGTTCTCTAGATTCAACTGCCATGTTACATAGCAAGCAAGTCGGATCCACTACTAATCCCCATCTTATCATTCTTTCCTTGGTTGCTAGCCGATCTCTCATCACCAACCAATGTATAAAAGCTTTTTTTGGTATGTTGTTTACAAACCAAACAGTGTTGCACCAAGGAACAGAAGGACCTTTGGGGTGTAAACTATCACACGTCAAATAGGAAGAAAATATACCAGACGGAGCAGAAGCAAAGGTTTTCCATAAGATTCGATCAGGTTCATTTATAGCCAATTGCGGTGTTGAAGGTAAACAGGCACGAAGCAGGATACATAGAGGATTTCTTCCTTGAGGCAATTTCCACATGTTATTGTGGACAGCTTGAGCTACAAAAGACATGCTCCTCAAACATGTAACTCTCGGACCATTTGGGCCAATCAAATCAATAAGTGGACCTAGTGTTGTCCAGTCATCATGCCAAAATAAGGTCGACCTTCATGAACCAACAATGACAAACAGGAATGGCCTTGCAAGTGGTCTTATCTTTAAAATTCTCCTCCAAAGCCAGCTGCCAGAAGATTGAGCCGGAATGTCCCAAAACATGCGTCCTTTAATCAACATTTTTGTAATCCAAGATACCCATAACGATCCGCTCTTTGTAAACAATAACCAGATAAGTTTGAGAGTGAAGACCTTGTTCCAAGCATCTAGCCTTCTCAAACCCAAACCGCTTTATTTTTTTTGGAGAGCAAACTGATTTCCATGATACATTAGCTACTCTAGCAGAATAGGGAACAATTTTCCAAAGGAAAGAATAACACATTTTCTCTAGAGCATCCAGGCATTGTTTGGGAATTGGAAATACCGAAGAATAAAAGTTAATCAGGCTGAACAAAACTGATTGTATGAGTTGTAACCGACCCGGGTACAATAAATGTCTCACTGTCCAACTTTTTATTCTCTGTCGTACCTTATCAAGAAGAGGTTGATAGTCTTCCGGACGTATTTTATGTGGCAGCAATGGTAATCCCAAGTACTTGACCGGAAGTGATCCTTGAAGACTACCAAATCTGGAAGCTAATGATGAACACAAAGGAGAATTGTTGCCATCTAAGAAAAGCCGAGATTTATCAAGGTTTTATTGCAGGCCAGAGGCTACGTAGAAGGAGTTAAGGTCTTCAATAATTTCTGCTAAGGATCTCTCCGTTCCATCGAAGAAAATCAGTACGTCGTCTGCAAAAGTCAGATGAGTAACCAAAGGGTCGATACACCGAGGATGGTGCCCAAACTGATTTGATCTTACTCCATTGTCTAAATCTTTTGCTAAAATGTCCATAGCCAACACAAACAAGGACGAGGAAATGGGGTCTTCTTGTCTAAGTCCTTTCTTTCCCGGGAAGAAACCTACCAATTCACCGTTGAGTGAAACTGAAAAAGAAGTGGTTGGAATGCACAGATTTATCCACCCTTTAAAACGCTCTGGAAGCTCAAACACAGCTAGAATATTCATAAGAAACGTCCAATCCACATTGTCATACGCTTTAGTTAAATATATATGTACACATCCTCTAGAGGTAACCGCCGGTTTGTGAAAATCAGAGACCAACTCTGAGGCGAGCAAGACGTTCTCAGATAAAAGTTTTTATGAGACAAACCCGACATGATTATTCTGCACAGCCTCATCAACGAACCAATTTAATCGGCCTGATAAAATACGAGAAGCAACTTTATATACCGTGTTGCAGCAAGAGATAGGTCGGTAATCGGATAGATTTTCAGCACCAAGCAACTTAGGCAAGAGAGCTATTGTTGTAGCATTTATCTGACGAGGCAACTTAGAAGCCGAGAAGAACTCCAGAACCACTGCTGTGAAAACTGGACCAACTAATTCCCATGAGGTGACAAAGAACTCGGCTGAGAAAACATCAAGGCCGGGAGCCTTATTTTTTGGTAAGACAAACAAGGCGTCTTTCACTTCAGAATTAGTAGGAAGATCTGATAACCGAGGTGCTAAATCTGATGTATATCTGAAGTCATCAATATATTTAATATGATCGATAAAATAAGGAATAACATCGATGTTGGCACAGCCGAGAAGATCTTTATAGTAGTTTTCTACCATCACCTTAATCTGAGCCGGATCAGATATCTTGTTTCCATCATTATCCTGTAGATGATGAATTGCATTCTTAGCCATATTTGCACAGAGTTGTGGAAAAATTTGTTATTAGCGTCTCCATCCTTTGCCAATCTAATCTTCGATTTCTGATGATAAAAAGGCTCCTCAATTGCTGACCAAAAGCTCCACTCTTCTTGACCATACTTCTCCTGTTCAAATAAAGACTGCGAGGGCCTTGAATGTACTAGTCTTTGAACAGATTCTACACGATTGTATGCATCCGCACATCTTCTCTGGATGTTACTAAACTTGTTCTTGTTCAGCGATTTACAACACACTTTGGCAACCCTTATGTTCTTACACAACACTTCCAATTCTGACCCCAAAGGTATAACATCATCCCAAGCTTCAGACAAAAGGTTCTTAAATTCTGGATGAGAGACAAAGAATGTGAAATATTTGAACGATGTTCTTCTTGGCTGAGACGTCTCCGATGTTGAAACTAAACATGGAAAATGATCTGATCATCTAGGAATGTCAAAGGTTGCTGACGATAAAGGATATTCATCTAGCCAAGCTTGATTACACATCGCTCTATCCAGTTTACGAGCAATTAGAATGAGAGGTTGTCTATTAGTCCAAGTATAGAAGCAACCGTGGCTTGAAAGGTCTGAAAGTTTGCTAGAAGTGATACACTCTTGAAATTCAAGCATGCCAATTCTTGGGACCACAAAAGGGTAGAGAGAGAACATCTCACTTGAGTTTAACACTTGGTTAAAATTTCCTAACACCAACCTAGGAGAACCAGAGACGAGTGACAAAGACGATAGCCGAACAAGCACCTCCCACAAAGACCTTCTGTTCCAATATATGTTGCGAGCATAAACAAATGCAACAGTGAAGGATTCATTGGTTACAAGGTTATGCACACCGCATAGAATACATTGATCATTTTCAGGTACGTGATGACCGAGAGAAGAGGGTTCCACACAACAACAATCCTTCCACTAAGAGCAGTTTGAGAATAATTAGCTTCAAAACGCTATCTCGGAACATAATACTCATTAAATCTTGTAACTTGTCTTCTTTTATTCTTGTTTCCAAAAATCCTCCTATTAGAGGTTTGTTAGTCGATAGCCAACGAACTACTGTCCTCCTTTTTTTACGGCCATTCAGGCCTCATACATTCCAAAAATAATACATTATGATGGGATCCAAAAAATGGTCGAAACCGATCCGATTAGGATTGAAGTGAAGGAAGACACCTCTGAGGATGGCGCCCTCTGGAACCAATTGACACTTGTGTTTCTTGTAGCGAAATTGTAGTAGACACACTTGGAATTTCCACAACCGAGTTTTCGGCCTCTATGAGAGGCTGCTGCCTTACTTTTTTCTTGTTTTTTTTGCTCGATGGAATGGAGACAATATGTGGTGAAACTGGCACTGATACATAATGGAGATGCAACCTTTTCTAAGCTTCGATGATTACATCTTTCTCTTCCTTAAACTGTGATAATGTCAAAGAAGTAACTTTTCGCTGAGAACTAGATTCAGAGGGAGGAATATTTCTTGGCTTAGAGCGTCTGGCAACATATGTCCAACCTGATGTTGAGCTATCGTGATCAGAATGAGTCCGGGAAGGCAAACTTTTTGCCCTTTCAGGCGTATCTGAAACAGCTGTTGCAAACTTAACATGATCTTTTGATTGTGCGTGAGTATCTTTATGGGGCTGAGGCTCCAAAGCATCTACACAGATTTGAGAGGGCAAACTTGCTGGTACAAAATGACTTGAAGAATCAGAAGTTACTTCAGGAACTATGATTTTCGGACATCGGAGAAGTAAATGTCCAAACTCTTGGCACCCTTGACACTTGTGTGGAATATGAAGATATTCAACTTGTACTATCACCAAGTTACCCATTTTATCTCGGACCTTGACCGCAGTTGGGAATTTTTGATCGAGTTTCATCACAACTTTAACTTTAGCAAGAACCAAATCGATTTGGTACTAACTTGGAGCTGTTGGTATAAATGGTTCTCCTAAACCAGATGCCACTGTACTTAATCCTTCTAACGAGTATAGTTGTTTCAGTACATTCCTCAGAACAACCCATAGCAGAGCAACATCGAGCTTCATCTGAGTCTTGCACACTGATGAAGTCCAATTTGTGACTGTGAAAGCACAATTATCGGATTGCCAGAAAGCCACTTCCAATACCCATTTTCTTGTACCTTCTAAGGGGATATAGATCAGATAAGAGTGATCGGAGTAACGACGAACCGAAATAAGACCATGTGTACCCCAGATGGGGTTGAGATCAGAGAAATATTTTACTGCGGACGATGGAGACCCATGAAAGTGAGCCACCAAATAATCCTTCCATTCCTCGGATGACTGAAACAGTACCGATTCTGGAGCCTCAACTGACGAAGTACCATCGACTAGAAACGAAGGAGATCCAATTTTCTTCAGATTCCGAAGAGAGCCATATCCAACACCAACGACCCTAGAATAAGACACTTCAGCTGGAGATTACAGAACATGAAATGGGGAGGCGACAAATTTTTCGATCGGACACAACTCGGGATTTGGAGAACCGAGGTCTGAGCGAAACACTTGAGGTTGGAACGATGTCAGTGAGACGACAATTTTTAGTTGACTATTGGTTCATCGATCTTGTTTCTGTTTGACAGCTAATTTAATATTTTCAAACTCATTAGATTTGTCCGTTGACCATTTATATCTTTACAAATAAAAGTGTTTAAATGACTAAATTCAAGCTGAATCGAATTGCAATAGACCAATATGATTTGAGTTTAGTATCTAAACAAATGTTCATGTATAAGTTTCAAAAAACTCATAAAATTAGGGTATCAACTGATTAACTCTACATATAGTATAAATTATTTTTTCCTTGATTCAAGAAATCTTTCTAATTCCTACAAATGATATGGAAAAAAACATATGGATTGTTTTTTTATTACTATTCATTTTATCTTCTATTAAATATATATATGTAATTGTTGTATATATATTTTTTAATTAGTTAGCTAACCAAGTATTTTTTATCGTTAACTTTGAAAACATGTTAGTTATATATATATTTAAAATATATAAAATTTGAGGGATCATTTTATAAATGAAATAAATATCCAAAATAGAGTGATCAAGAATATTTCTCCATATTAGTTCATATGATTATTTAAAACTCTATCTAAAAGAGTTATAAACATAAAAAAATAAACTCTATCTAAAAGTGATATTGAAAATTTTTCTTCAATAATAGCGTTTGGAATAAGAAATGGAAATGCTCTTAGACGCTAATCTGTTAATCTGATCAGCATCTAACACTTTTTTAGAGTTTTGAATTAACCATGACCACTACCAACACATCTGTATTAGAAAGTGGTAATAATTCACATTTGGTTCCTTAGTTCTTAGTTCCTAGTTCCTAGAGATGGGAGATAAAGGGGAAGGGTAGGAGACCATATTGATATACATTGAGAAGGGACATTAAATTCTGAACATTCGTAAAGAGAAGTGTTGTAGAAGGTGGCTTTGGAATCTGATTTGCTAGATAACCTTTTTTTCTTCTTTTTCTCTTTGTTAAATGGGTTAATATTTCCAATAACCATAGTGGACAAACAAATGAAGAATATAGTTATGCTTAGTTCTTATTTAAATAAGTAACTAAGTTAGTTATAAAATGTCCATTGTATCCATTTTACTTGTGACACATCATCTTCAATTTCATTTTTTCTATACTATTTTGTTATGTTCTGTGCAGAACAAAATAATCTATTCATCACAACTTATTTTTTAATTAATCACCTACTATAAACTCATTAAATCTCATCCTCATACTTAAAAAACACATATTTGTTTCGAAGCTGACATAGCTTGAATTTTAAAAAATAAACATGAATTTCTTAACATGGTGAATAGTGTTCTAATGAACAAAATATTTGTTCTATATAATAACACAGTCATACTATATTATATTATATTATATTATATAAAGATGTAAAATAGTATAGACTCGACGCGTTTTCACTTAGTTACATATCCGTTTTTCGAGTAACTTTTGTTCGTTTTAAAAAATTTAAACATGGCATGTGCAGAAAAAATCTACTTTTTTATTCTTTAGAAATGCATATATGAAATCATTTTGTTTAAAGAGATTGCTCACAAATACGATGGAGGGGGGGGGGGGGGAGGGGAGGCGAATATATCTCTCTAAAGAAGAAAGAGAAAAGAAAAAAAAGATAAGAGAGAGAACGTGTAATAAAATGACAATTTTTTCATTTATACATATTATACAAAAATATCATAACCAAAAAAATTTATGATCATCTACTTAATTAATAAAATTTTCAAAGTCATTTTAGCCAATTTTACTTGCTAAATAAAATAGAAGTTTTCAAAAACTTAATTAAATCTAAATTCTATGTTCTTACTAAAAAAAAGTCAAACTAAAATGAATAAGATTGCATGATTGATGATGGTTTTTTTTGACGTAGATGATCTATCAACAATATCTCATACGTTTACCATTGAGAGCTGCCATATATTTAATCTGAAGATTTTAATATATCTAATATAATTTGATTTGCGTGACGCATAATTTTTTTTATATAATTTATTTACCGAAATTTTAGGTTATCTAGTAGTTTATTAATTGTGTTTGGTAAGACAATCAATTTTTTGTATATATAAATTTGAATATCTTTTAACAAATTATTTTCATACTTTTATTACCAATAAAACGTGAAGTGATTGTCAATCATAACAAATATTTTTGTTTGAAACTATGACGTCTAACTATATTTTGACAACTAGATAAATCATATGATTAATAATTAGAATTTCTAAACTAATTAATATATTTAAAATAAATTATAATTAAAATACCACTCATCATCACGAGATATAAATCTAGTAATAGATAAAAAAAATCCCAACATAAATTAAAAAAAAACATAGATCAGAAGTTTTTGAGATAAAACATTGATCACTGTGGAACATTTTTTCCCCAAAGCCTAATTAAGCAAAATGATAAAATCAATTTCATCTTTTTTTATGATATTTTAAAGGGATATTAATGAAAAAATCCTTTAAATATTATCAATCCATTTTAAAAACCCAACTAAAATTTTAATGAAAAACTCAAGTAAAAATCATTAATGAAAAACCCTCAACTAAAAATCAGTTAACAAAAGTATCCCTCCAATCTACAGAAAATCATAAATGGTTTCCATTTAATGAATCACAACATTTTGATTTGTTAAAAAAATTACATATTTACGATTTGCTGGTAGAATGACATGGTTTTTTCAAAATACGTTAAATTTAGGATTCATACATAATTGGAATTTTTTTGTATCAATTTCATCTCTATATCGAACATGATGTTGTTATTAACAAAAACTATGTCGTTCTACCACCAAATCGGGAATATTTATTGTTTTTTAATAAATCAAAGTGACATGTTTCACTAAACAGAAGCCATTTATGATTCTCTATAGAAAATGGTTAATTTCATTTAAAAATCTTTAGTTGAGAAATAATTTTAAATAAAAAATTAGTTGAGAATTTTAAAATGTATCTGCTTTATACTTGATAAGTTTTTTCATTGAAAGAAAATACTTTTACGTTTAAGATTTGTAATATATAAACACATGGAACTAATTAGACTCGAGTTATTGATAGCTAGTGGTTAACAAGATTTGTTTTCCTAATTCGCTAAGAATGTTTAACTTAATAACAACTTAATAACCATATGTGCTTTATTTTCAACAAACATTTGCGGTGTTATTAGGTTGATGTTTTCAATGTGTTCTAATGTAATTGAATGCGATAGTACGTACGTATTTTAATATTCTGATGAATTTTTTTTTAAAAAATTTGGGATATGAATCATATCATTTGCTTAAAAAATTTTGGTATAGAGATTACTCAAATTCTACATCTAATAATATGATATTTTGATGTGTTATCTTCAACATAACCAGAACCAATGGTATGAGGTTTGTTTATGGAAGATTCATTGTATTCAAAAATAATTCTGTAAAACCTTCAAATTTAGGTTAATTGATGAGAAGTTCGGGTCGGTGTTGTGGTCAATATCTCCCCTCTTGAAGTTAACAGCAAATGGATCGGGGTCACGACCCACAGTGAAGAAGTTGGATCGTGTACCCCGATCCATGGTGCAGCAAACGAATCGGGTGTCACGACCCACGGCAAATAAGTTGGGTCGTGTACCCCGATCCATGGAACAGTGAACGGATCGGGGTCACGACCCACCGTGAAGAAGTTAGGTCGTGTACCCGATCCCTGGTACAGCAAACGGATCGGGGGTCACGACCCACGGCAAAGAAGTTGAGTCGTGTACCCCGATCCATGGAATGGTGAACAGATCGGGGGTCACGACCCACAGTAAAGAAGTTGGATCGTGTACCCCGATCCCTGGAACAGCAAACGGATCGGGTGTCACGACCCACGGCAAAGAAGTTGGGTCGTGCACCCCGATCCATGGAATAGTAAATGGATCGGGGGTCACGACCCACAGTGAAGAAGTTGGGTCGTGTACCCCGATCCTTGGTACAGCAAACGGATCAGGTGTCACTACCCATGGTGAAGAGGCTGGATCGTGCATCTGTTGGGGTCAGATTCCACCTCTTGAGAATCAACGATTGAAAAATGGCTAAGTATGAAAAAGCACTAGCAGCTGGATCCCTAACCGTGGAAAAGTTGGATCGGGATCCCTAACCATGAAGGAGTTGGATCGGGATCCCTAACCGTGAAGGAGTTAGATCGGGATCCCTAACCGTGAAGGAGTTGGATCGGGATCCCTATCCGTAAGAGTTGGATCGGGATCCCTAACCGTGAAGTAAGAGTTGGATCGAGATCCTAACCGTGAAGGAAGAGTTGGATCGGGATCCCTAACTGTGAAGAAGTTGGATCGGGATCCCTAAACGTGAAGGAGTTGGATCGGGATTCCTAACCGTGAAGGAGTTGGATCGGGATCCCTAACCGTGAAAGAATTGGATCGGGATCCCTAACCGTGAAAGAAGAGTTGGATCGGGATCCCTAACCATGGAGGAGTTGGATCGGGATCCCTAACCGTGAAGGAGTTGGATCGGGATCCCTAACCGTGAAAGAATTGGATCGGGATCCCTAACCGTAAAGAGTTGGATCGGGATCCCTAACCATGAAGAAAAAGTTGGATTGGGGTCAAGCCAAATGGATCAAGGTCAAGGCAAGGAGATCGAAGTTGTCGCCACCCGAACCATGACACGAAGCAACCCCGAACCGTGAACCATGGCGTCACCCGAGCCGTTAGCCATGAAGTCACCCGAACCGTGAACCATGGTGTCACCCGAGCCGTGAGCTATGATGTTACCCAAACCATGAACCATGGCGTCACCCGAGCCGTGAGCCATGATGTCACTCGAACCATGAACCATGGCGTCAACCGAGCCGTGAGCCATGATGTCACCCGAACCGTGAGCCATGGCGTCACCCGAGCCATGAGCCATGATGTCAACCGAGCCAAGGTTCAACGACAGGAAATTGGGCCGAAACAACGAGCCCACAGATTCAAGCCCACGAAAGAGATATGAAAAGGTTAAAAGCCCATGAATCAAAGTCCATGGCGGTGGCAGGCTTTGCTAAAAGGAAATCCCAAGAAATTAGGAAATCTTCCTTATCTCTTTAGACATGAGCTTAGTTGACTAAAACTTGTATATATACTCATGTAAACCCTCTAAAAAGGGCGATCCGCAATTTACCTAGCAAAACTCTGTACTTTTGCTCTCATACAAAAAGCTTTATAAGCAGCTTAACAAAGACGAACTTTGGATCTCTGTTTGTATTTTTTGGTGGTTTTTACTCATAAGTTTCGGATATCTCTAAAAGACGTAACAAATTCAATTGGCGTGGAATTACACTCCCACAATTTGGCGCTAGAAGGAGGGGGGTTGAAATTATCTTACACCGAAAAATCACCGCGAAACCGATCCAAAGGACGATGGCCGACGATGGAGAGCAGGACGCTACTGATGTTAGGAATGCCGGCATGGAGGATCAGACGAACCAATCCAAGGATGCTGGGGAGACTTCAACAGCACTCACGGAGATGAAGGCCATGCTGGAGATACTGCTCAAGAAGGCGGAGGAGCAAGACAAACTCAACAACACGATGATGGGAGAGCTGCGGCTTTGACGACGGTGAGTCGAACCCGTGGGATAGGCTCAGGTCTGGATCCAACAAGATGAGTCGGAAGGCGCCTCAACCCAACGGCCCTAGATTTCTCAACCCCGCTCAACCCGTCACGAACCCGTGGGAGATTGCCGCCGCTCCATCAAAGTTCAGCAAACCTAGCCTCTGGAATGCAAGGAGCAAGCGACACACCGATAGAAGAGGAGCCTGCCCTAATCCTCAATCTGGAGGAGGAGAATCGAATGGAGCAAAATGTAGAGAGCCGTGATAACCCCAAATCCTTAGTAGCTAGCCAGACCCGAGCTGAAAGATGCGAGGCCATCCTTGAAGGAGATCAAGAGCTAATCGAGGAGGAGGAGAACATAATCTGGGCCGAACAAACACGGATCAACGAAGAGCGTAGAGCAGGAGTCCAAGCCCAGAAAGAAGAGATGGCTATGATGCGAGCAGATATGGATCGAGCAGCTGCCGACATAAAAGCTGTCCGATCCATGATGCACAAAGCGACTAGCAAGGTGCCGGAGATAGATCGTGTACTGGAGGAAGCACAGAACACCCCGTTCACAGCACGGATTACTAGTACAAGAATTCCAGACCCTGGAAATATGAAAGTCCCGATCTATGAGGGAAAGACCGGTCCAAAGGAACATCTGACGGCTTTTGCTATAGCCATGGGACACTCGAATTTCAAGGAAAACGAAAGAGACGCCGGACAGTGCCTTCTCTTTGTGGAGCATCTCAAGGGACCGGCGTTCTAGTGGTTTTCCAGACTCGAACGGAACTCCATCAACAGCTACAACCAACTATCAGCGGTGTTCCTAAAGCATTACTCCATATTCATGGATCCCGGAACATCCGACGCTGATCTGTGGACCCTGGCTCAAGGGCAGAATGAAACACTCCGGAGTTTTATTGGAAGATTCAAAGCCGTCATGTCCAAAGTGGAAGGCCTGAGCGGCAAAGCAGCCTTACTGGCCCTGAAGCAAGCACTCTGGTTCAACTCCGATTTTCACAAAGAAATCGCGCTAAACACCCCCACGACGATACAGGATGCAATGCATTGAGCTGCAGACTTCATCACCGAAGAAGAAGAGATGAAGAACCTAACTGAGAAATATGGGAAGGCAAAGGCAGCGAACAACTCTCCCCAAGTCTCCACCCCTTGTAACACTAAAAGGAATAGTCAAGGTTTCGGCTATGTGCAGCACGAGGGAGGTTTTCGAGGAGCTCATAACTATCAAATCGATGCACCCGGCTACGATAGAGGAAGAGGCCGTGGCCGCGGAAGAAATTCATGGAGCACCTGGACCAAAGGCGATAGCTCTTACGATGAAACAGCATACTGCGAACACCATCGCATCTATGGACATTCCACCGCGAACTGCCGAATTCTAGGTTTGAAACTTGCTAAAAAATTAGCAGCTGGCGAGCTGGGAGGCAACACCAGCCTCAAGGATTTCGAGATGGACGCGAACAAATACAAACCTGACCTGACAAAAGAAGATCACACCAAGCGCGATAGAAGGGATGACGAAGCGCCGCCCTCCGGATCAAGAAGAAGGATAAGCATGATAATGGGAGGATCTCACTATTGCTCAGATACCGTCTCGTCAATCAAAGCATTCTAGCGAAGGGCAGACGTCAGCATCAACTGGTCTAAACCATCAAAGTTTCCAAACGACGTGATATCATTCGAGGAAAGGGAGACGATCGGAATCGACAGTCCACATGATGACCCTCTCGTGATCGAATTAATTATCAACGACTGCGATGTAGCACGTGTATTGATGGAAACTGGGAGCACTGTGGACGTAATCTTCCTCGAGACTCTCAGAAGAATGAATGTGGACCTGTCCGAAGTGATATCTACTCCCAAACCCCTGACTGGATTCTCTGGAGAAACCACCATGACTACTTGGACAATCAAGCTGCCTGTCCAAGCTGGCAAAGTTACAAAAATCGTCGAATTCTCCGTAGCTGATCACCCGGCAATCTACAACGTCATCATGGGAACCCCTTGGTTGAATTCCATGCGCGCCGCCGTTTCAACCTACCACCTCTGCCTCAAGTTTCCTACACCAAACGGAGTGAAAACGATTAGAGGAAACCAAAAAGAGTCTCGTGTCTGCTTCCTCGCCGCACACAAGCTCAGAAACCCGGTGACCGATCCGACGGCAAGTTCAAAACGCAAGAAGATGAAGACTAACAGAGAACCGGTGAAGGAGATTTCCAAATTATTATAGCAATTACAGACTGCAGAAGATCGCGAGGAAGAAGTATCTAAGCCAACTTGCGATCCCGTTGTATCAGTTTGCATCGACAATGAACATCCAGAGCGATGCAGGAAAATTGGAGCAATGTTAGATGAAAAGATCAAAGAAGAACTCGTTGCATTCTTGAGGACAAATATCAACACTTTCGCGTGGGAAGCAGAAGATATGCATGGCATCGACATCAGCATAACAAGCAACGAACTGAGTGTTGACCCAACATTCAAACCAGTGAAGCAGAAAAGGGGAAAGCTTGGGCCAGACAGAGCCAAAGCAGTCAACGATGAAGTAGAAAGACTCCTGCGCGTTGGTTCGATAACTGAGGTGAAGTACCCGGATTGGTTGGCTAACCCAGTGGTGTCAATAAGAAGAATGGAAAATGGCGTGTATGCGTGAATTTCAACTGACTTGAATAAAGCTTGTCCAAAAGACAGCTTCCCCTTTCCGCATATCGATCGCCTAGTTGAAGCAACGGCAGGGAATGCACTATTATCCTTCATGGATGCCTTCTCAGGTTACAACCAGATCTTGATGATCCCCGACGACCACGAGAAGACCGTTTTCATAACTGATCGTGGAATATTTGCTACAAGGTGATGCCGTTCGGTCTAAAAAAATACCGGAGCAACGTACCAGCGGCTGGTGAACAAGATGTTCGCCGGCCAACTCGGAAAGACAATGGAGGTTTATATAGACGATATGCTGGTGAAATCACTAAGAAAACA
>OVBL01000902.1:0-13487 GCA_900406555.1 Pseudoturritis turrita | reverse complement strand
CGAGGAAAAAGCACAAATTTCTAAAATCCCTTTGGAAAAAACAATATATACAATCTGAGATCTTGGCAAAATCTAACCAAACTAATGTCCAAGTGACTGTAGAAGCATGAGCATTGGCAAAAATCCGAAAAATATATGTAAAAGTAATATGGGTAAATTACCTGTGTCGGCACTGCTCTTGCAAGTTGTGCAGGTATGTCTCTGACACTAGAAAAGACATTCAATTGCCTGATAACAGACCCCGATAATATATTCACGAAGAACACATTCCAAATGGTAAAATATAAGACTTTGATGCACGCACTCTTCTTCCTTATACTCCGTGAAATACATCCCTCCAAGGTTGAAAAATACATCATTAATGGTGGAACGGCATAGAAAAACAGAATCAAGATCACACTGGGTAAGTACCCTGTGATGACCTGGTTTATAAACTTCCTGCAAAATGGTTTGAATGGTTGATTAACTTTGAACATGATACAAAAAAAAATATCAAGAACATAGATATTAGCTATGCTGCTCTGGAATTCGAACTACTTAATAATGCCAAATCTAATATCATCTCTAGAAGGAACCTGCAGGGTACTCACTTCTTCAAGATGCCTCTTAGAAAAGGAAATGCGTGAGACAGCTGCTCTAGTTGAGTCAGCCCTTGAATGAAGGTCACGGGAATGAGAAACACAAACATGAAGGCAACTGCACCAACAAGGGTTGCTATTTTCCTTATCCAAAGTTGTCGATAAGGTATGTTGAGATTCCTCCAATACACATCGTGAGGTTCTGGAGCTAAGTCCGTCACCCATAACATAGGATTTGATGATTGTAGAACCTCTGAAACAACAAGGGCATCGTAGCGTGTCTTGAAGAACACAAAAGCAGCTGGACGTTCCTTCAAATGAGCAGAAAATTTTGTGGCTTTAG
The DNA here is from genome assembly GCA_900406555.1 of Pseudoturritis turrita. Taxonomy (NCBI): domain Eukaryota; kingdom Viridiplantae; phylum Streptophyta; class Magnoliopsida; order Brassicales; family Brassicaceae; genus Pseudoturritis; species Pseudoturritis turrita. Next base: position 12,566 of record OVBL01000902.1, on the reverse strand, counting down.
TTAATCATTCTATATTCAAATTAAGCATTACTACTTCTAAGCTCTAGTAGAAAAATGCAAATCGTAATGGACGGGATTGTAGTATATGGTATTACAAATCATTAATCATGGTTTAGAGCTGAACTGAGTAAACCAAACTTCCAAAGTTTAATTTGTATCCAGTAAAGATAAAACAGATAACCACATCATATGCCTAGTTTTGGGAAATCAGAAGAATTTCTTACTTGCTCTGTCGTAGTCAAAGTCAATTCCCCAACCTCCATTCCTTTCACACTGTCCGCCTCATTAGAGAGGATATGAAAAGAATTTGTGGCTGTAGGTCCTCCACAAAAGGTGCATTGGCTCAAACTCGGTTTACAACTGATATCAGGAGAAACATGTTTTAGAGTCTGGCACCCTCTCCGCATCACGCTGAGACAAAAATTGTGATGAAGGTCAGTTTTTTTCTGACACAACATTAAATCTCAGATATGTTATCACAAGTACACACCATCCACATATCATTTACCCAAATTTCTAACTACTTATGTTTCAATTCCACATGCTGACAGATAACCAGTGAGAAACTGATGTAGTAATATTGAAAAAACAACAGCATCAGAAATCATGAGCTATGAGATAGGATACAAACAAAGCTTCCCTAGAAGATCCTTTTATACTCCAATCCAAGATTGCATCTAAACTGTATATACTCAAACTAGATTTAATCATTATATCTACTGTTCTGTGTAATATCATCAATCTCTGCATGTAGTCATCAAATAAATAATCCTTCATTACATCCAAGCAGCACATTATACTTCAGAACCATGAAGTTTTGCACCACCTACAGAAGCTATCAACCAAAATGAATACGGAAAGAAGAAGAAACACATAAAGCAGGCCAAATGTTCAAATCATTTTCACAGAGAGCAATAACAACTTTTTTTAAAGAAAATCTAGGTGAAAGTTCTACTCTGACAAGGTCAACCAAGAGGAAGCTGACTGAATAACATTTTAAAGCCCGACAGACAACAAAACAAAAAAAAGGACCAGTGACTTTTCCCAGGAGAATACATACCAGCAGTCTCTGAATGATGCCATTATGGTAAACCATTTGGTGAGACAAATAGCTGGATGAATAGTAATTTGTGAAGAATTTGCTCAGTGTGTCACTGTAAGATTGCTCAGGAGACCATGGAATAGCACGGATAAGAACAGTAAATTGACTTGGCTTTGAGGCAGATCCACTCATATGTCCAAGCCTCATTTTGGCTATGGTCCTATACTCCTACAGTAAAAGAATGTCAAAAGGGAGGGAAAGTAACGGGAAAAAAGGATAAAATGGAGAAAACAAGAGTAAGAAATTAGGTATGCATGAGACAAAATAAGGTACGAGATCCTCACAAAGTAGAGAAGAAGACATGCTGCTGAGGTTATAATGTACAAAGCAAGACAATGAACCCACAGCCTGAGAGTAAGGAAAAAAAAAATCAGCACTTCACATTCTTTGTACAGAATAACGTTGAACTATCTTTTTCAATTATTTAGTGCAATACGCCCTCGCATTCCTCACAGAGAAATATGTAGAAATAAAAGCTACACATATTATAAAGCAATATCACATTTACCATTTTGAGCCTTCTTTAAGATTTTCGATTGTGAACACTTCGGATGACTCCAAATGGATTTCCTTATGCACCATCGGTTGCCCATAATAATTAACAGGCAGCACAAAGGCAATGCAAACAACAGCAGTTATAAAGAAAATACGAATGCTGCAGGAAAGAAAAAACACATAGTAAAACCAGATGTGAGGGTTATGAAGAACAAAACATGAGAAACCACTAAAGAAAAAGGAAACTGTAGAATAAAACAAAGAAGTAGATCATTAACCTGAAAATGACCATCCTAAGGAAAACCACAGCATCAAGACCAGCAGCAGCTAATAACTCATCTTCACTAGTTTCCCATGCTTTCACCAGCCAACTTGGAGAGGGGACAAACCTCTCATACCAAAAAGGATCATAACGTCTAGCCCCTCCACAAATAAGCCTTCGGCCAAAATAGACACAGTAATTGGATGGCTGTTTCCTAAGTATGGAATAAAGTGACAGAAGCACTATACATATCGAAATATTAATTCCAGCAGATGTTAGAAGGGCTGATATCTCCATCTCACTCTCAGTTCGGCCCCCTCCTTACTAAAAATTGCAGGCAGAGAAGAACTTCATAGGTTTATTTAGTCGATGGAGAGACGCAGATGGGCAACCAAACAATTTATGATGATCTTAGATCAGCAAAAGACTGTAAGGAAAAAAAAAATCAGAAAATAGGAAGTTCTGCAATCCAATGCTCAAAACAGATTGGTCGGCTAATGCGCTATGGCCATGAAGTAAATGGCCCGCAGCATAATCTTGCAATTGAGAAGAGACTGTTAAACAATTGGCCAAACATCTATGTGGAATCCAAATTACATAACACTCGAGCTATGAGGCTACGATAGAGAAGTAATCTAAAATTGTGTTGTTATCTATGCTAAACTTATAATCCGATGTAACAATAATAAAAAATTAGAACGGGATTAAACAATAACCACAAGTTTCTGCATCGCAGATACGAAAAATCAGAAGAAGAATAAAATGATAATCAGTAGCTAAACTTGCAGGGAAGTTAAGTTGGTAACATATGACATAATTAATGCTCTTAGATCCAATCTCAAATTCGATTTTCCCAACACAGTAGATGACAAAACTACAATTTCTTCCTTCGCCAGGGTTATTGTTGATTATGATCACACATTACGATCCGAAATTCCATGGCCTAAACTTCAAACTATTACTACAATAGACGAAAGAGAACCAGATTCGACTAAGGCCAGAGAAGGAAAAAAAATAAAAAACCAATATCGATTCCCAGGAAGAACACAATACAACAACAATCAGAGGAAAACGAGCGAAATCAAAGCCAATTCGTCAAAAAATACAAATTACAGAAACAATACGAAGTGAAACAACATAAGAACCAAATCTGAAGAAATCGCCATGACTTACGTGGAGAAACGCCAAAACTTTGCTTTGACTTGAGAGAGATCGATTTCGCACATAACCAGAAGAATACAGAAACCCTAAGAATTCGCAGAGAAGAGAAACTAAAAAAAAAAAAAAATGACACAAAATTGCTTTGCAATTCCAATTCCGCGAAGAGTTCGCGTTCCACTTCATAACTTAAATAATAAACATGAAATTTTTTTAAATTTAAATAATAAAATAAATAAAAATACGATAATAATGGGTGAGGACTGCCACGCTGTGTGGCCGGTAAGACGGGTGCGACGATTACGCCACGTGTCGAGAAGATGATGGTCTATGCTTGAAGATCTGCTACTATGTGAGAGCGACTACTCTATGGACGAACTTATGATGACCGTTGGATTTGATCAGATAGCGACACGTGTGTGTTAATAATCATTGCATTTTTGGTGTGACGCTTTTTCTCCCCATTCAACTGTTATGACTGGGAACAAAAGGAAAGGTTAAGGAATATTGGATTCATGTGTTTCTCACTGTGGGGGGAGGAAGGCGAAGATTCAATTTAATTTAATATGGGCACTAGTATATTTATTTCGTAAATGACTTCTTTTTCGGAATTTTGAAAATGACATAAGATTTCTTATATATTATAGTTGAATATGACATTAAAGTTTAAACTTAATATAATGGTAGGTTAAAGTAACATATACAATTACGGTATAAGTAGTTCGGATGGGATTATTATCCAACATCCGAAATCCGCTCCGATCCGCATAAAAAATTAAGATATCTGAAATGTCCGGATTCCGATTCGGATAACTGTCAATTAAGGCTTAAGCCCGCGGCCGCAGTCATATTTGTCTTGTAATAAAGTGGTTTATGACTTAAATTTTTGTCTGCGGTTTACCAGGCTGAGCCCGCCGCGGTCTCAATTTCTGACGGGCTATTTGTCGCGGTTTGCGGGCCCATTAAAAACCTAATTAATAGATTACTAGGTTTTGGCAAACGTTTTAAAAGTTATTAATTAGTTTGTTATATGTAAATATATAATTTTGAAATCAACTGATAATTGTATATATTTAAGAGTTCGTAGAACTTGTCACGATATTTTTATTTTTCATTTGAATTTGATTGAAAAGTTCGAAACTAGATAAGAAATAGCAAAAATAGAACAAGTATCAACAAAAAATATAGCAAAGTCTAAAGAAGATATGAATTTTTATACATTGGTAATCGGCTTTTCTGAAGCAAATAGAGTATTCAACCACGAAAGCAACTCAGTTGCAATATAAGATTGTCGATGATTTTTAACTGTCATAGTATAAATAACTTCAAATATATATATATATATATATATATATATTTTTTTTTTTCTTAATTTTGTGGTATGTTAGGTCGTTAGAAAATATGCACTCTGATTTAATTGTTGTTATCTCATTTGTTTTTAAAATTGTTTATTTTGTATCATTACTTTTTTACCACTTCGTTGAATGGTCATAGATTCATATAGAAAACGGTATACGTTGAACAAAGACGGTACAATATTAATTACCAATCAAAATCATTATTTTTGTTATGTATTTATGTTTAGAGTAAATAAATAAATAAATAAAATATATATTTTTGTTTTTATTTTTCCCGTATTTGACTATTTATATTTGCTTTTCCTTTTCCAAGCAAAATCACTACTTTCTTTTTCTTTTATTCGTTTTTATGGTGTTGTCCCATTTGGTTAACTAATTTCAGACTTATAAGCTAGAGTTTTGGTGGTGAGTGTTTGAAAAATGTGAAAAAGCAAGTAGTATCAAAATCCCAAGTTGTAGAAAAACTTAAAGATCATCTTTTTTTTCGGTACAAAAGATCGTCAGTTTCTATTGACAAATAAATAAAAAAACCATGTAAATCAAATTTGAGGCCCGCGGCTGATAGCACATAATTAATTAAAAAATATGAGGCATATTTGTTTATTTTTATTTATTTTTTCTCATTATTTTAGTATTTTCAATTTTAATTTTGGTTTATTTGTTTTCCAAGACATTGTAGCATTCATATTAATGAGATGACCTATTGTGATTGGTTGTTTAAAATCTCATGTAGATCGTGTTAAAGATTAATAGCTTCAAATTGGTAAGTTAAAGATGTTTATTTATAATTAAGAATAGGGAAAATGACTAAAAAATACCCTACTTTTTAAAAGTGTTTATCTAATATCCATATTTTTTAGAAATCATTTTATTGCTCTAAAAATACAAAACTCCACAAATAAATATCGATTTTTTTTTAAAGTGTTCGTTTAATACCCAAATTTGTTCAGAAATTGTTTTATTCCTCTAAAACAGAAAATTTTACTAATAAATACTAAACTTTTTTTTTGTCAACCGATGAATTTCAATTAAACAAAAAGTTTGCTTAACCAAACCGGTTAAACATATTTTACATACATAAAATCTAAAAAGCAAGAAGTAGTGTTGCGCGCTAAACGTCTGCCTTATCATTGTGTCCACATAGAATGTAAGAGATTGAGAAAAGAAAACGAGCTTTTAAGCCTGAAAACGTATGCCTTACTATTATCTCTTTTAAGCATGTAAGAGATTGAAAGCTTTTAAGTTTTTCCATATCAAGGCTTCCAACTCCGCGTGCAGAGGAGTTAAACTTTGTTGTTGCCCTTAGCGCACATTAAGGTGATCATCCCATTCGTATTAACCAAGCACCATCCTAGTCCTGAGAATAAAAGTTCTCGGTTCCCCTCCGGCGCCAAACCTCGGAAGACAGTCTCCAAAATAAATAATCTAAATTTGAGAACACTGATGACGAAGAGAAAACAACTGGGACCGATGGTAATTGTGATAACGCCCAAGTTTCTAATGTTGGAGGACATTCAAATAAATACCAAACATTTTAAAAAAATTTCATTTAGAATCTCATATGTTAGTTCTGTCAAATGGTCAAAACGTTATTTTAATCTGCTAACGGAGAATAACGTGGCATATGCAATTGATGTAATTGAATAAAACCAATATGTTTCACTTAAACGAATCAAACTTAAAATTAATCTTTAACCAAGTAGAAAGCGAATATGATAAATTATTCTTAGGGTAAATCGTCTCTTTATCAACTCCTCAAATCTACTTTTTAGGAATATCAAATGGATTATTAAGTGGAAAGAAAATGGTTGTATTTATGGATGACAAAAAGCAAAAATGATCTTTGAGTATGATGCATTTGACAATTTGACGGAAATAACTTATGAGGTCCAAAACGAATACTTTTAAACAAGATAAAAGAGGTAGAAGATGATGGAGGTCATTTATGCTGAAGAAGGAGAGTCTCTGGTCATCTTGAGAGCTCTCAACTCACAACCTGCCATTGAAGAGCTTCCACAACGAGAAAACTTGTTTCACATAAGATGCTCCATCAAAGACAAGGTATGTCATTTGATTGTTGACATTGGTTCTTGCGCTAACATTGCAAGTACTATTCTTGTTGAGAAACTAGGACTTGTCACAATCAAGCATCACAGACCATACAAGCTGAGATGGCTAAATGACAGTGAGGAGCTAAACGTCTCAGAGCAAGTAGAGGTAACATTTTCAATCAGCAAGTATCAAGACCCTTTTGTGATGTTGCACACATGCAAGTTGGCCATATCTTCTTAGGAAGACCTTGCCAGTATGATATAGAAGTCACTCATCATGGACGTACAAACCAGTATACATTTAGCTACAAAGGCCAAAAGGTCACTCTTGTCCCATTGGATCAAACCGAGGTAAGAAAAATGCAAGAAAGACAGAAAGCCAAGAACAATGTGAATAATTTCATATCCAAACCATCACTTATTTATTTTAAAAAACATATTTCACGCTTGGTTTTATCAAAAGTGCATAAAACAGGTTCTAGAGGAGCTAAGGAGCCTATGGTTTACATAATCCATGAGGAAGCCACACATGAGAAACCACCAGATTGTGATCCAAAAATATCTCCAGGAGTTATCTACAGCATGCTCATCAAAAACCCCACCAAACTAGTCTAAATCAAGCTTAAAATACTCTCAAAGTATATATATATAAACCTCTTTACTCAATCTGCAATATAGTATTCTATATCAATTCTTATATAGTGTATTTTTTTAAATTGCGGAAGCCACAAGTTTTATAGGAGCTATCCTTTCATACATTTCATTCGATAGAAAAGGATAATATTTTCGTAAAATATGTTTGCTAATTATCATCAAATAGAAAAAAAAAACAAGCAAATATGTTTGCTATAAAATAATGCGAGTTGATAAGTAGAAGTGTAGAACAAATGGATTTGGTCGTTCTATAACATGAATCTCTTGTGGGCTTTTCATTTCTACCTTCGTTTTAATACATTGTGGCTTCTTTTTTAAATAAACATAGCCACATGATTATAACATGTAATGTAGGTTTTAGAAACTTAACATCGCGAGAGATTGAGTCATATAACTCTTGGGATGCACTATAAAATTGGGCCTGAAATTACAGTTATTGGTACTTGTTGAAAATGGGGATGTGCACCCTCTATTAAAACCCTATCCCGGTCCGATAATATGCCTAACCTGATCTGAAGCGGATGAACGAACTCGGTCCGCGAGCACCGCAAAAATGGATCAACATCCAAGTTCGGCCCATATCATCAGAAAAGACACGCGAGTTCGGCCGACTGCCACGAATGAAGATGTTCCAATAGCCTTTAACGGATACCGACAGACTGGATAGACCCCACAACAATTCCCTCGTGATCAAGTTGATGATCGGCGACTACGAAGTGACCCGGATACTGGTTGATACTGGGAGTACGATGGATCTAATATATAAAGAAACGTTGAAAATATGGAGATTAGGATGATGATATCAAATACGGTAGCCGACCCCTTACCGGATTCACCAACAAAATAACCTCGACAATTGGAACCATAAAACTACCGGTGTATGTTGAAGAGATGACCAAATACATCAAGTTTGTTTTACTTGATAAATCGGTAGTCTACAACGTGGTTTCTCGACCCTTTGACTTAGGATTAGATCTTCACAGACATGTCTATTTCACCGAGCTTCTCGGGATGCCATGACTCTATTCAATGAAGGGAGATGCATCAACTTATCACCAATGTGTCAAGTTCACCACCTTGAATGGAGCCATCACTATCGAGGGAAATCAGAGGATGGCTCGAACATGTTTTTTCAGTGAACGAAAACTAAGGATCCTCAATGCGGTGGCCTTGCATATCAGCGAATCTGGCGAGCTTGGCCCGATCAAACCAAAGCATAATCCCATTCAACAGGTCATTCTCGACACTGAAAAACCAGAGCGATGTGTTGGAATAGGCACTGAACTAAAAGAAGATATTAAAGAAAAGCTTGTCGAACTACTCCGACATAATGCGGCGACATTCGCATGGTCGATTAAAGAAATGAAAGGAAAAAATCCGGAGATTATTTTCCACGACCTGAATTTCGATCCAACCTACAAACCAATTAAGCAGAAATGACGAACGAGCAAAAGCGGTAAACGACGAGGTCGAACGATTGTTAGGAGCATGATCCATTACCAAAATAAAATATCCAAATTGGCTTGCTAATCCAGTTATGGTCAAGAAAAAGAACGGAAAATGGAGAGTATGTGTCGATTTCACCGACCTAAAGAAAGCATGCCCCAAAGATAGTTTTCCCTTGCCACATATAGATCGGCAAGTGGAGGCAATTGTTGGAAATCAAATCCTATCTTTATGGATGCTTTCTCCGGATACAACCAGATTCTGATGCATCCCGACGATCGTGAGAAGATGGCCTTTATAATAGATCGGGGAATCTATTGCTACAAGGTGATGCCCTTCGGACTGAAGAACGCAGGGAAAACTTATCAAAGACTTTGTCAGCAAAATGTTTGCAGAACAACTAGGGCATTCAATGGAAGTCTACAACGATGACATGTTAGTAAAGTCGTTAGAAGCCAAGGATCACGTCGGCCACTTGAAAAAATGCTTCGAAATCTTGAACCAATACGGCATGAAACTAAATCTAGCCAAGTGCACATTCGCAGTTACATCCGGAGAATTCATGGGCTATATTGTCACTCAGAGAGGAATAGAAGCAAACCCCAAACAGATAGCCTCAAACTCTAAAAAATATATGGGAAGTCTAGAGGCTCACATGTCGAATAGCCGCGCTAAACCGTTTTATCTCTAGGTCAACAGATAAGTGCCTACCCTTCTACCAATTGTTACGAGGAAACAAGTATTTCGAGTGGGACGAAAAATGTGAGGAAGCATTCAAGGAACTCAAGGAGTACTTGTCTACGCCGCCGATCTTAGCAAAACCCGAAGAGGGCAAAACTCTGTACCTCTACATCACAGTTTCCAGCTCGCCTGTAAGTAGAGTATTAGTGGGAAGACCGAGGTGAATAAAAGCCGATATTCTATGTAAGTAAGACCTTCGACGGAGCAGAAACAAGATATCCTACCGTGGAAAACTTGCCCTCGCCGTCGTCATCTCGGCCAGAAAATTATGCCCATATTTTCAGTCTCACTCAATCGTCGTCTTAACTACTCAACCATTGAGAACGATCTTGCATAGCCCAAGCAAATCGGGAAGAATGGCCAAATGGACCGTCGAGCTCAGCGAGTATGACATTGAGTACAAAAGCTGAACCAGTTCCAAGTCTTGGCAAACTTTATCATTGATTACCTACCGAGTTGCTTGGCGATGACCTCTTGAAAGAAGAAAAGTAGAATTTGCACGTAGACAGGGCATCATCTTGGCATGGATCCGGCGTAGGAGTACGACTAGAATCCCCAACCGGAGAAGTGCTCGAACAGTCATTTCGTATTGACTTTCCTGCCTCAAATAATGAGGCTGAGCACAAAACACTAATTGTCGGCTTGCGCCTGGCCAAAGGAATCAGAGCCAAACAAATTCAAGCATTTTGTGACTCCAAGCTCGTCGCCAGTCACTTCAGTTGAGAGTACGGTACTAAAAATTAACAGATGAACGCCTACCTCAAATTCGTGTAAGGAATAGCCAAAGAATTTGATGCCTTCAAACTAACAATATTCATAGAGGACATAATACGGCAGCCAACACACTAGTCGCATTGGCTTCGACGTCTGATCCACAACTACGATGCATCATACCTATCGAAAGCATACCGGCACCGAGCATCTAACCGAACAAAGAGTAGACCAAAACAACGAAGACAAGGTCGGCGAACCAATGGATGAAGATGCAGGTCCGACCGGTAATGAAGACGAAGATTGGAGAACTGAAATCAAATTGTGTATTCAAGACGGGGAAGTCCCGAAAGACAAGTGGATAGCTCGGAGATTGAAGGCTCGAAGTGCCCACTACATCATGCTAGACGGAGAATTTTTTCGATGGAATGCTTCAAAGGCATTGATGCATTGTATACAAGACGACGAGGTGAGAAGAGTTTTGATCGAGACACATGATGGTGCCAGCGGGAACCATTCTGGGGGATGATCGTTAGCTCTCAAAATTAAGAAGCTTGGCTTCTTCTGGCCAACTATGATCTCGGACTGTGAAAATTATGCAGCTAAATGTTATGAATGTCAACGCCACGACCCAATGATGCATGCAGCAATCGAACTCTTCTCTTCTGAAACGACTGCATATCAATTCATGCAATGGACAATGGACATATACGGTCCTCTGGCAGCACACATCAGAAGAAGTACATCTTGATTATGACAGATTATTTCACTAAGTGGGTCGAAGCTGAGTCCTACACCAAAAGCAAAGGGATCGACGTACAAAAGTTTATCTGGAAGAATATCATCTGCAAACACGGACTCCCATATGAGATTGTCACAGATAACAATACCAGTTTTACCGGAAATATTTTCGATAGCTTCTGTGCCAAATGGAGAATCCGATTAAGAAAATCAACACCGAGATATTCACAAGGGAATGGGCAGGCCGAAGTTACGAACAAAACCATCATCGACGGGCTAAAAAAGAGGTTGGCCAAAGCGAAAGGACTTTGGTTTTATGAACTGGACGACGTCTTATGGTCGCATCGAACAACCCCTCGATGAGCTACAGGTCAAACACCTTTTTCTCTATCACATGGAATTGAATCAATGGCACTAGCAGAGACCAACGTCGGCAGTCTACAACAAACCATGATGACACAAGACCCCAATCTCATTGATAGAATGCTTAGAGATAGCCTCGACGAACTGGAAGGACGACGAGATCAAGCATTGCTCCGGATACAGAATTATCAGCAATTTACGGCTAAGTACTACAATAAAAAGGTATGGAATTGGGTTTTCCAAGATGATGATATCGTCCTCCTTAACTAGGTTGTAACACCCCCGATCGGCGTCCCATACCACCAACCGCGGATATCACAACCCAGCATCCTCGGATGGTCGGTCCTAAGTCTCTAGAACAAATCCAGAGCCTCGAGTCCAACTATCCTAGGACACTTTCCCATCTATCCAGACCCAAGGCTTGCCAACCCGGATCTAAATAAATGGTTGGTACGCCCGGACAAGGCTTATATCATTAAGTTCCCACAAGGAAAATTTTCACAAAGCCTCTTTATTTATTTTACATTGCTTAAGCAGCGGAAACCAAGTTTCAAACACGATTTACATACAGCGGATCCATTCGGAAATACCAAACATACTGAAAAGTAATATCTTACAAGCACACCGAAACTACTTCTGGCTTCCTAACGTCCGAATCCTCTACAAGCCCCCGTCTATGGTTCCTGCAAAACAAAGGTGGAATCATGAGTAATCTAGTATTACCCAGAGAGGCCAGGCTGACTAAAAAACGTTAGTCCAACCCAACCCCAAACCAAACAGAACACATTCAATCAACATGCAATCAACACGAAACAAGACAAGGCAAGCACAACAAGTAATCACTCAATTGATTACTACTACCAAGTCTATATGCAATGCAAGTTCTCTCTCTTCAATATGGCCATGCGGTCAGTCCCCGTTCTCGGTACATCACATGGGATGGCCGGCCACAAAGGCCCGCACACCACCCCTGTTCCTCTTGAACCCTCAATGCATCGTCATGCATTACCATGGTTCTCTGGTTGCGACCCAGAGCCACATCCATGGTCTGCGCAGGATATCCCATGGCCACCCAGCCGTTACCCGCGACTTTCCCGAGAACGTCTACCGTCTTACATTCATTAAGTTATTAATATGCATGCATCCATGATAACATGCAAATAACTTCTACACAACACAACCAAGTATTAATCACATCCTGACCATGCTCTCAAGCCTTAGTCGTGATCCTATACAAGGTAAACATGCATTCACACATAACAAGTATTAATCACATCCTGGCTAGGTTACACCACACCACAGCCGTGATCCTATACAAGTTATACATGCATTCACAACCACAATTCAATCATGCATCAATCGCAATCACAATCAACACGCATGCATGAAACACATCACACAATCACGGAAACTATCAACAAGTATGGAAAAGTATTAGCAAGTCATCATGCCATCTACCCGTATTGATCCCATAACTCCTTGAC